>JAPXVT010000014.1:17999159-18009726 GCA_029823135.1 Acanthurus reversus | reverse complement strand
CTCTGATGTTTTTGGCTTGTCAGTGTAATGGGGCCAGTGTTGTCAGCAGGGCTTGTTGCTCATGAATAGCTTTTCGCGAGCCAGTGCTGCTAGTTAGGCAGGTGCAGCTCGTGTGCATGTGCAGCACATGCAGAATTTGTTGGTGCACATGCAAATGCAGATGGGGGAGCAGGGCGATGCGCTCCTCCAACCATGTGTGCACATGGTTGGCTCTGTTGAAAGTTTGAATAAGTGACCATTTTAGGGAGACTGAGAGAGAAGTTGAAAGGTCTAGCATGTTGCTGCTCTTCTGCGGGGTATTTATAACCATAAGAGGCCCTGCTTTAATAATGCATGCATACATGGCACCTCACACATCCCGGTATTTCACTGGAGGAGAAAAGAAGTAGCACGGCAAGATGACATCAAATGAGATCAAGAAAGTGCTCTCCCTCCTATTGTGTCAGGCTTTCTATCCATTAGTTATCTCAGCCAGCAATTCATCTATACTTATCATTTATTTACCTGGTGAATCATGCTTTCAGTTTATCTCTTTATCCACCCGCTCATCTGTCTTCATCAGACGAAAATCCATTTCTGGCTCACCTTGTATTTCAATCACTGTTGCCTCTGCAGTATTGAACGCAACCGAGTAACATAAACCATCAATAGGCTTCTTACAGACAGTTAAGTGGCGTGCATCTCATCAGCGTTAGATCTCTCTCTTGGCTTCATAACCTACTAAACTAACACAGGGGACTTATGTAGCAGATTTTTATGGCGCACACTGTTCTGGATAGGGGCTCACATCCCAATTAAGTTGTCTCTCCAGCCGTTTATAGACACTTTTAATAATCCACTCTCTAACAAATCTCTATCCATGTGCACTCAAACAAACAGATTAAATGACATCATAAACGTAAAATACTTTTACACCTACACTTAGAGTAGCATAAGTTCATTCAACACCTCAGATACTCAAGTTTTTAAAGACTGCAACTAATTGCAGTAATCCATGGTAAGCTTGAGTTCAAGCTTTAAGAGAGGGGAGGGTTTGTTTACTAGGATTTTACAGTAAAATTATGGATACTGTTGCGTTTAAAGACATGATCCTATTTGTACTGTTTATTTTTGCTGTCAGGAAATATCCCATTATAGCACACTGTAGATAGACTGCTTAGTGACTCCTGGGACAGTTTATTTAATAGTAATTAAGCTAAAAGACATCACTCAAACACTAGCGTATTGATCACCGAGCCTGATTCCTATGGCCTAGATTGTTACATCCAGAGTAGAAGCGGACTCAGCTGAATGTGTTGCCATAAAATAGGTGATTGTCGTTTCAAAAACATTCTTCTGCGACATTGTAGTCAAGGATGCAGCTAGTACTTCTGTCACTTTAAAGCCCATAGTGCCTCATTTTTAAGTTTTAGAGACATTTTTTTTAAAGAGGACAAATTTTCTGTTTTGTTGACATAAACAGATGCATGAACCGTGAAAACTGGCGAAGTTGGAGGAACATGAAAAAAAAGAGTTCAACATCTTAACCTCACTATGCATTCAATATCACTCACTCCATCACTCTGCATTATTTGCATATACAATCTGGGAAACATTCACAAAAACAGTGAAATATTTCTCACAGCATGAAAGATGCAAACACTGAAAGTAATTTCAGTAACGTCCATAATGGGCCTTTGAAGTTTGAATGAAGTTTTTTCTATAAGGTTTTTAAAGCAGTTAGCCAAAAACTCAAAAGACTAAGAGTAATAGGGAGGGGTAAAAAAGAAGAAAGTTGAGGAATTGTGCTTATCTTTCATTAAATTAAAAAAAGTGTTATTGGTTATTTAGAAGGAATCGATGTCCAAATAGTGATTAATTTATGGACGTTGTCAGAAAAATCTGAGTGCTGTTCACAGTTATGAGAAAATCACAACATGTGAAATCAATTTCATGGAGGTTGTTTACATTGAGTATCTCTCTGAATGTTTTTAATAAATGTAATAGTAAAGTCATTTGTTTGTTTATTTCTTCTGCAGAGCTGTTCAGGAGCATGTAATATGGTGTGAACCCACAACTGATTTTTCAATGGGACTTGTATTTTAGCCGTTTTTGTTAGTTTGGCCATTTTTATTTTCACGGCCACAGTTTTTGACTGTAGTCATGATTTTACCAGTTTATGAAGCATCCTGGATTCTGGTTTGAGAGTAAAATTCACCTCATCCTTTGTAGATCAGAACAGATTAAGTTACAGCTTTTGCCTGTCTTTACTTCTTGAATGTTGTGATCAGGGGTTGATCTAGAAATTCAAGGTTGAATGCTACTCCATACCCTTTCAGCACTTTTGCACCCACATTAGAATACGTAGGCAAAAACACATCGTGTCATGTTGCTGAGTCTAGAACATGCACAAAGACATATGAATGTGACTGCACAAAACCTTATTTTTCCAAAATGCCATTAATTCATTCCAGATCGGTGTCCTTCTGTCTTTGCCTTCTTGCCTCTTAAACTTGTGTCACATTTTTAATAAAGTCACTGCTAATCAGCTAATCTGGAGATAGATGAGTTTGCATGACCCTTCTGCGAGCGAAGCAGTGCTGGGACCAGCGTTCTGTTGTCTTGAACAGACAAGCCTTGACTCATCATGAAGCAGAAAAAATCCAACCAGAGACTGCCATTGAAAGTATAATTGGAGATTGTGTGCCTGTGTGGGTTGCTATATTTATCCGAGGAAGGTTTGCTGAGCATGCATGCTTTTTTTTCCCCCACCAATCTTTATGCACAATTGTACAGCTGCAAATACTCACACATGGAAACTGTTACATACAAACGTAACATTCTAACAAAACCCCAGATTGTTGATGTGTTTTTGTGCGTGAGTGTATTTGCTTGTAGTGAGACACTGGCAATGGGATAATCAGTTTCTGACCTTTACAAAGTGTGTTTTACATACATGCTCCAGTGAGTCTCTGCTTAAATGTGCAACACACAGAAACAGCATCAGACATATGCATAACAAATAGATATAAGGATTAGCAATTTTATGGAGTAAATACTCAATCTAAAATATCTAAAAATATATACTTTGTTAGCCTCTCATGATGCTAACTTAAATGCTAAGAACAAAGTTTGAGTATTTAAAGTTCTGTGACTGCTTAAGAGTAACTCCTGTGTGTGCAATAATGACAGTGCTCCAAGGTGACTCAGTATCTGTGTGCTTGCATAATGTGGCCTTGTACAACTTCAGCCATGTCAGCCCAGTAATGATGTATTTGACTCATCCTTAGAGCTTTAAGCATCAACATATTTCTATATGAGGCTCAGTGGAGCGCTGGCATATGCTCCCCCCTACTGTCTCGAGAGACTAAGGAGAATATATTAGGCTCAACCAGCATGTGAAGTGTGGTAGAAAGACATCTCATTCTCCAACTGTGTGCTGCACACTGGCAGATGAATTTTGTCTACATAGAATTATTTGCAAATTGCAGTCAAAGCTGTAGGTAGCAAGGAAGTGGCTGTGCTAAAATGTTAATTTCTCTCTGCTGCCCTCCTTAAAATTTTCTCTATAATTAGGACAAGACCGTTGACTTACATTACATGCACAGTATCCATACTTTTCCATTAATATCATTTTTGTATTTTTATACATGTTTTCTCTATCTTCAAGTGTTTTTGAATATTGGTATTCACGTTACAATCGATGATACACGCTGAGACATGAATTTACTATGGACTGTGTAATCCTTTTCTCTACTTTGAGTAGGTGGTGCTACAAGTCTTTATGACAAATGATTTCAGTCAGCTGAGCTCCCAGGACATCATGGTCTGCTTCTATGAGTCTCTTTGAATCACCATTTCAGTTTTCTGTGGGGATTTCATTACTAGCTGCATAGGGTTCATTTGAGACTCCTCAAAGGCTCAACCGAACGTATTGTGCATAAAAGTTTTTGATGGCAACTACTACTTCTTTATTCTTTTTCATCCCATTTTTATTAACTTGTCTCTCCCTTTCCCTCCTCTCAACTCCCCCACTAATCCCCTCCCTTTGTTCATCTCTCCTTCACTGTCATTGCCCCTCTTCCCTTGCTCGCTCTGTGCCCCCCCCTCATCCCCGCAGGTGACATCCAGTCGTGCCGCCCAGCAGCAACAATCACAAACTGGAGCAGGGTCAGGTAAGAACTCACCGTTTCTCGTCTTCTGTACTCTTTTCCTCTATTCTGTCTGTCTTCATGGAGATGCTTTTCTTTAATAATAAACTAATCTGGCATAGCTTGAAGGGCACAGAGATGACATTTGGAGACACTAAGAGATGTGCATGAGAATTGGAGTAAAAAAAAAAAATGTTGCTACTAGTAGAATATTTTCAAAGCCTGTAGTATGTATAATTTTCTCGCGTATTGTTTTGTTCCTCCATATTTTATAAACAAGCTATATTGCCTCCGATCTCTAGAGCCTTCATTGTTATGATGTATAGCAATTTAACCATACGTACTGTAGTGCTGCATATACTTCTTGCTTCTTTTTATTCCCCTTCATCCGGTCAGGTTTTATCTCTTCTAGAAAAGGTCTTTTATTTTTGACTAATCACACCCCATCATTCCATTCCACTTCAGTGAAATATATTCATCTACCCATCTATTTTCTTTAATGCTTACAAAGAGCCAGGTTGTGAAGGCAGTGAGCCAGGCAGTCCAGATGTCCCTCTACCTAGCAGTGGTTTGCAAAGCTAGATACATAATCTATACAGCGGGTTCTGGGTCTACCTCATGGTCTCCCACCAGTGGGATTTGGCTGGAAAAAGGCATCAGATCACCGTCGAAAGGAAGGTGATCTGATGCCTGAACCAATTCAACTTGCTCCTTTCGACGCGAAGGAACAGCAGCTCTCCTCTGAACTCCTTCCACTGGTTTGTGCTCCTTATCTCTGAGACTGAGCTCAGCCACCTTAAGGATAAAATTCCTTTCAGCCTTTTGTGTTTTCAGTCTAACTTTCTGGGTCACCTGTTTGACTTTCAAAATCTGAAAAATCTTTGAAACAGATATCGTATGATTCTGGACCGACATGGATATAAACTTCAACTTGACTGGTTGGAGGAGGCGTAAAGCTGCAAGGCAGCAGTAATAGTTTAAAGGATACCAGTTTATTCTTGACTTCTCAATATTAGCAAAGATCAGTCCTATCTTCTACATTTTTTTTATTTTAAACCCCATTCTCTGCCGTTTATGTTGAAATAGTGTAGAGAATCACCAGCCCTGGCTACGCCCTCCTTCCGCTCAGCTCAGTTTTTTCACTGAATTTATTCGCGAAGTGAGTTATTGGTCTGGTTTACCAGGCTAGAGAAACACTATAGGACACATTAAAGTTGCCAGGCATATGTAATTCACTCTGCAAAAAACATCACTGAAAGGGAGAGACAGAGGGGAGCCCTTAAGGCAAAAGTTATAAAGCCTGGAAAATTTCTTCTTTACAAGTGCTGCCTTGAATATCAGTGTGATGAGTGCTTTTTAACTAATGTTGTCACACATTTCAGGTACAATCTTTAAATTTTTTTGCATATGGACAAAATGTAAATAAACATGATATCTCATAAATGAAGCTATTTTTGGAAAAATGCATGAAATTTATGTAACCCATGTGGCTGATGTTGACAGTGGACAGTAACAACGCTGGAATGGTCCTTCAGCCCTGCACTTTGACTTCAGTGCTGTAGCAACTTTATGCATTAGTTGTCCTTCCTGAGCCAAAACCATAGGTTTTACATATTCTCTAGTCTCTGTTGTCAACCCACTATAATATATCAGACTTTTGCTAATAAATAACCCGCCTGTAATTGTACTTCGAATCATTGATTCCCATTGCTATTGGATGTTGTCCCTTTCCCTTGTGCTTCAGGTATCTATTACTCTAGCTCCACCTTACCTGCACAGCGTGTCAGCTCCCCTCTCTCTGGTGGAGGGGGTGGCTCAGGCTCCAGTTCCCCGAGTAAACTCCAGCGCCTGGGATCAGCCTCGGACACAGCGGGGTATTCCACCACTCAACGCCTGCCTTCTTCCTCCTCCTCTCCCAGCAAACAATCTCCTGCGAATCGACTGGCCAAATCATACAGGTAGAGAACTGTGTGACACTGATATCAGTTTTGATGTATTCTTGTTAATACTGGTGTATAATAGAGTTTGATGGTGTTTGAAGGTAAGGGATGGCATTTAGAAGAATTTCTGTAATTAACACACTGGTCTCATTCATAGGTTTTTATGAGAGGAGAAATAATGAACAGCGAATGGTGACAATACAATAGAATAGAATGGAAAACAAAAATTGTCTTTTGAGTTCATTGTCTCCTAATACGCATGCAGTGCATATGAAATACACACCCACTGCATGCACAATGAAGCCGTATGACATCTTTTATACTGTATGCGAAATGGCATGAATCACTTAAAGTCATTATTTTTCAGATAGATTATGTTACTCTGCCTATTTGTCTTCCAGCACCACAGTTGCTGTGACAACAGCAGGAGGGGGCGGGTCTCCCCTGAGGGTTGCATCTCCACCCAACTCTACAGCAGCAGGGGGAGGGGCCAGCTCATCATCGTCCCCTCTTCACCAGGTACAGAATGTTACAGGAAAAATCATTTGTGTTGCCGGTATATTGAATGCATTTAGCAAAAATATAAATTAAATAAAATAAATTGAAACCTGCATTCAAATTGCATTGCAAGGCTAAAGGTAATTAAAAATGCAATGATGGAAACCAAGGCAAGAGCAAGAACATTAGAATGAGTGCAATTTTAAACTCTATTCCTCAAAGTCTGATGAATATCAATATAAAAATGGCTAAATGAGTTATATCCCACACACATACGTGTAAATACATTTTATTAATGTGATTGTGGGGACTTGGTTCATCAAGGTTCTGCATGTGTGCACACAGAATCTTTCCCCTCCTTCAGTAAGAGTACATTTTTTCTCTGTTAAATGTTTTTCTGACCTGGTTTGATATTTATTTTAATATCAGATTGACTGGGGGAATATGTTTATTATAACCTGAGCAAATTTAACTTGTGTTTTCTACACATTTATATTGTATTTTTAATTACAAAGCAAGTTATTTTACATACAGTAGATTAAGAAGGTGTTTGCCTGTGACTGTTATCTGCTGCATAGTAGCACAATGATTACATTTTAAAACAGTATTTACAGTTGTAATGTGCTGTGTTAATATATTTAACACAGCTACATTTGACAGTTGTATCGTTCTATTTGAGTATAATATTTTATAGTTATAATATTGATTGATTCCAAGCGGCTGGATGTTAGGGGGAAGATTATGTTTTTGTCCACTTTGTCAGATCTTTAATCATGACGAACAACAGTGCAGTGCAGCTCCAGAGCAATTACAAATTGAGTCATATCTTCAAAGGAAAATCTATACAAGTCAGTTTTAGTTATGTAATCTTTTTTAAATAGAACTTCATCTCAGCACTGGGTTCTTAGGTAAATTTGTTGGATACTCACATCCAATTTTTCACACTGTACCATAATAGGAAGGGTTTTTGTGTGCGTGTGTGTGTGTGTGTGTGTGTGTGTGTGTGTGTGTATCTCAGCTTAAATTACAATCTTAACTCTAAGTGGTTTTGACATGGTTTACACTTAGTGCCCATTTTAATTTATAAGCCAATTTTATGAAACTTTCTCTGTTAGATATAGACACAAAAGTGAATCGAGAAAGTAAATTGGACCAATACAGGTATAAATTTTTCCTTTCTCGACCACAAAAATCAATATCTCAGCCTTGTCATCTGTTACATATTTGGCTGCAACACAATGTAAGCTAACAGAAAGAAATTACGCCAGTGTCTAAAACTCATCCTGTGTATTTGCTGTTGTTATAACTGAAAAAAAACCTCTTGTCTTTGCAGATGAGTTCAGGCATAGGGAGCTATGCCACTCTGTCTCCTAAACGACTGGCAGCTCACCACGCTTCCGACCAGTACAAGATCTCCCACGAGCTCTACGCCACTGCTACGCTGCAGAGGCCTGGCAGTCTGGCAGGTGAGAGTTCACGCACTCGTGCAGTCTCACATGTACATAAACGTAAACCCAAACAAGGGTGTAACTCCACCACGGGAGTTCCGTAACCTTACTCTGTGTCCCCCTGATTATATTGTTTTAAATCAACTATGCCGTGAGTCATGAAGCGATGAAGAAGAAAAATCTCTCACAATATCAGCTTACCTTTGCTTTTAAGTCTATTCTTGTAGTGTTTTGTGATTGTGTCTTTGGGTAAGCCATTCTATGTATTGCAGCACTTGTCTGTCCTTCACAAATGGCACCGGAGTGGCTTTGTATCTGCCCTTAATAAAGAAGATCAGAATAAATGCTTCTGCTGTTCAACACTGACATGTGAATTATCATCTGTTGTGACTACCAGATAGAAACCTGCTTTAATAAGATTAAAATGGTTCTGATTCTAATTCGAATAAGATCTGTTTGCCGTTTTTGAGGGCTGAATGTATTACAATGACACTGGCAGCATTCAGGCTAGCAGAGACTTTTATTTGCCACTGCAGTTGCTTTGATGAGTGACTGGCTTTCTCTCTAGACTGTGCAAAATTGAGTTGGCTGAATATCAAACTGGAAATGAAAATGTGTTGTGGGAACTGTTTATGGTCCATAGTAGTGTAGTGTAAAATTTTATTTGAGGCTAGCTGTTTGTGCCAGTTTAATAAAACACTGTAGATAAAACACTGTTTCAAGGACTCTAAATTTTCAAGACTTGTTTTAAAAGTGCCATTCAGACTAAAAGTAGTTTTGGATAATAGTCTTTACTAGTATATTTATGCCCTGTGCTTTAGAGCATGAGAACCAGCTTCATGACTCATCATGTAGCTGCAGATTAATTCTTTCATTATTTGTCTCAGTAATTTTTTCGAGGTTTTTAAAGGTCTAATAAGCCTGTGAATTCACGAAGATCTTTATTTCGTCCTCTTACTTTAATTCTACATCTTTCTCTTCTTTTTGTAAGTTTTTATTTTGTGAGCTAATTGCAAGCTCAGCACAGTAAAAACCAATTTTCTATGCCAGTGAATGAACAGACTCCAGTCGAGCCCTGGCAAAAGCCAAATTGATACCTCTGTTACAGCTTCCCTTGCCACAGATTTAACATAAATGAAATATTTGACAAGATTAATATTGATTAAATCAGGTGGCTGTTTCTTTGTTGAAGCTCTGAGTAAGTCAAATTGATCCAAGTAAAACTTGGAGCTATATTGATGAGGAACATGACCTTCATGCTTTACCCCGAGGGCATAGCTGTGATCTGGAAGCAATGCCTGGAGGTTTCATCTCTCCTGAAGACTTCAAAATTAAGAAGAAAAGACAGAGCAGGAATCATTCCCGATGGAAAAGAGATCTCAGACTGTCGCTCGAAGCTTAGACTCCCATGCTGTAGTTGGTAGTATCAGAATAATTTAAAGTCAACCTTTCTGTCCTGGAAATTCAAGTTTTATACTGTCAAATTCATTACTCGTCTGTAATTTCTGGTACTCACCATAATCACCAAATCCTACACACCTAGAACTATTTGTGTATTCTGTTAGTGCTTTGCTTATTCCTAGTGGTTAATAACCTTCTGTAAAAAGCACAGTAGAGTTCATCCGAGTAGCCTGTTTGGAGAGGTACTTAACAGCTCTATAGCACCTACTCTACAGAGGAGTTAAGTTGTGTGAAACAGTAATCGCCCAAAAAAAGAAATTACCTTTCTGTGCTTTCTGCATAAAATGGCCTCAGTCATGCAGTTCATTGTGTTTAAATACTGCCAAAGTGGCACACTGGCGTGACACCAAACTAAATCAAATGAATGACTAACAGTTTTTTTGGTTAAAGGTAGGGTTGGTAATTCTGGAAAGTTAATAAGATTTGAAAGTAGCATCCCTTCAGGGCTCTTTGTAAACCCGCCCCCTCCCCTCGGGGCTCTTTCACAAGCCACGCCCCAACGCCGCCGCATTGCAAGTAATCCATAACAGAGCGGTGAGAAAACCTCAACAACTTTATTAAACTATGTTACCTTATGTCTCATTCAGCGGTATGAAAATATCTAACATCATCACAATGGCTATAAAAAACAAACAAACATGGCAACGGGAAGACAGCAGCTACGTCATCACTTTTCAGGCCCTTCAACTCCACCAGTTGTCGCCTTCGCTGATATGTAATACCAGTGTTTACCCTGGTTTGTCCTCTTGCTTTAGCTAAGCTTGTTTTCGTCGCGGCAGTCTCTGCTTCTGTCTTTCTTTTCTTGCCCTGTTAAGCAGGACGAGCTGTTTCAGGTTACCGTGGCAGTGTTCAGTTTGACTCGGTTTTCTCTGCCATCCCCTGGTAGACGTGGAATACTTCTGGTGGTGGGGAAGTGCTTTGACTCGCTCTGGTGTACGCCAAGGGTAGAGTCGTGCAGGGAAGCAGGGAGGCAGGGAGGAATATGATCCACCTGGACTTCAAGGCAGTGATTGGTCAGTTTTTACAGGATTACATTAGCTACAGATGACAGATTGTTTTTGGTACTTTTTTTTATTTTTTTTGCACGTTG
>JAPXVT010000014.1:17983687-17995283 GCA_029823135.1 Acanthurus reversus | reverse complement strand
GGTTCATCCATGGGGGCCGACGAGACGTTTTTACACGTATAGTGTGAGCACTCAGGTCGTTATTGACAATCAGACTGTACAGTGTGAGCACATAAATCCGGAGTTTTGGCTTTACATCGCAGCTGATTTACTCGTACAGTATGAGCTTAAATTATACAACACTTATAAAATTGTACAGTGTCCGCACTGTAAATTCTAATTAGTTATCCTTACATTAAAAAAGCACAAACCAATTGCCTTAAAAAAAAAGTTGTCGTTTGACTTAAGTAAAGTTTTATAGGTACTGTAAGTTGTACTAAATGCTTGTTCAGTATAGAATACTAATACATTAGTTTAAGTAACTTAGTAAACTCAGTAAAGGTTAGTTTGCTCACTTTATATGTACTTGTGAGTAAATATAGTCTACTCAGAATTGCTGTTTTATACAGCTTACAGTAGTAATCTGTCCCACCCTACAGCATTCACCCCCTTTTCATTGAATCAAATGCCCTCGTGCAGGAAGGAGAACAAGTCATTCTAACTCAGTATCAAACTCTGATTTATCTGGTGGAAGTGACTCCAACCCCCTTTGGAGGCAGGTCCAAATCAAAGTAGCTACTCTTATGGCTTAGGTATCAGTATTTGGCCGTGCTTCTCAGTGACAGTTTCCAACAGGATTTTTGGAAGTTGGGTAAAAGTAAAAGTAAAGTATAAAATCTGGTACAGCGGGAAGAGAGCAACACAGGTATATAATTCTTTATGCAGATAGAATGTTTTAGGACAGGGTAATTAAGCTTAGAAGATTTCCCATGATGCATTGCTGTTCTAGACATGCGCATAACACTATTATTAATGTCCTGTAATACAAACTCAGAAGAATCAAGTACATTTAACCATATGAAATTAAGTTTGTAGGCAAAAAGTAAAGATTAATAAGTGTTTACAAGTTAAACTGAAGGATCAGCACAAGTTAAGTGAGGTTTGCTGGTTCATTATAAGTAAGCACAAAGTTTAACAACAAAGCTTAACTCTGGGATTTTTGTATCGGTGGAAGGCATCGGTGTTGTTTTGTGCATGCTTTGAGTAATAGCAGCACGCAGCGTCAGGTCCAACTGAAAAGAATTAAATGTGAAATGGGTTTGGTGACTTATAAACCTGCTCCAGACACACACGCACAGACACACACACTGCATTTCTCCCCTGAGAACACACTCAATGCCCTCTCTCCGCTGTAGAGATCGTACAGAAGGTGAGGAACGGTCAGAAGCCGTACTTCCGGCCGACCACAGACAACAGGTGCCACTCGGAGGAGCTGACCATCCTGATGGAGGGCTGCTGGGCCGAGGACCCCACAGAGAGGCCTGACTTCGGCCACATCAAGATCTACGTGGCCAAACTCAACAAGTGAGACTCACACTTTGATCACCCAGTCTGACAGTGCTTAACTTGAAGAGTCAGTTCACACAAATTACAAAAACAGCCTCAGAAATCTCTCAGAATCTGCACAGGATGGATACTGCAACAACTAAGTGAGATAATATTTTTTGTAATTTGACTAAACTGGCTGTTTTAAGTGGCAGAAGTGAATGATACCAAAAAACAAGGAGCTGGAAACACTTGGATTAAATGAACATTGTCGAAACTTCTATTCTCATTTTCAAAGTTGTGATAATTTGATATATTGAAATCAACATGGCCGGTATTTTTAAGACCGTACATGAATATCTTCTCTTTAAAAAAATTAAAAAAGGCAAACAGGGAAAAAGAATCAAAGTTCAGGGATTGACCAAGACGATTTCAGATGAAAGGCTGTTGGTAATGTTTGACAGGAAGTGCTCTCCTCTGCCTTTCCATCTCCAAGTGCGTGTTTGTGCAGGAGTGTGAGTGTGTGAGGCCATGTTTCTGGTATTGTTTTCAGTGAATCATCATTTATGTGCATGTTTGGGCTCTGAGTTTTATGTTGAATCAGGAAGGGAGGCAGCATGTTTTCCCTTGAGTAGGACAGCTCTGTCAGAAAGAGTTGCTGCATAAAGCAACCCTGCTGATACAGAGTGACAGTAAAGCTCAAACACACACACACACACACACACACACACAGAAATACATAATTTATAGCAGCACATTTTGGATGTGATCTAGGTGCTGTTGGGGAAAGTACTTCACTCTGTAAAAACACACAATAGAGATAATACACTCATTGTATGAAAAATGGCAGAAATATTTCAGAAAAATACACAAGAATGCTGAAGTCCTGAGCCTAGAAAATACTAAAGCACAAAGTATTGGGAGTAAAGAGAAGAAGAGTCTCAAATATAAAATCTCACGGAGAGGTTCCTGTTTATATGCAGGTGTTGTGTTGAGTAATCAACCTTTTCTCTGCATTAGCCTCTAAAGGTTTTTTCTTAAAGTGGATGAACATAAAAATGGCATTAAGCTTAAGTTTCATAGATTAAAAAATACAAATGAAAAAAGTTAAAGTTGCAGTAGATAACTTCTTCTATCGAGCCAGCAAGCTAACGTTAGCAGTAGCATAAGACTCACTGAGAAGCAAATCAGCTGCAGCCGTTTGCTCCAGCTCGCGCTTTATTCCGTTTGTTGTCTCTCTCTCTTTTAAGTCCAGTTTGAACTGAGACCAAACGTTTGCAGGGAAAGTTGCAGTGGAGTAAACTGGTCCGTCTCAGCTCGAGCTCGAGCCGACTGACGGTGTGACTCACAGACACTCTGTTGTTGGCAGAGGCGAGTCAGAGCACGGTGAGCCAATCAGCTCGTACTGACGTCACCTGTCGCTAAGATATGCAGCGTAGACCGGCCAATCAGGACAGAGAGTACAGAGAGTGTCACTGATTTTTCATTTTTTCATGAAACTGTTGTCGCGGTAGCAAAGAAAATCTCATGGTAAAAACAGGGATTATTGGAGACCAATTTAACAGCGAATGGTGTCATTTTTCAACCACTGTTAGGTTATACATCATAATGACAAAGTTAAGACAAAAAAGTGTCTTGTTCCATTTTAAGAAGCAGTTGTGCAGTGTCAGCACACTGAGCTCACTGAAATCTTGATCAGAAATCTTGATCAATTCTACAATGTCTGAACACAATGAACGCCAGATGTCACCATTAAATTTGGTTTGATTAGCTGTGACTAACGTTGCAGTTGGAGTGAGACATTGACCTGTTTGTTGATTTACAGATTTATGTAGACTATGTGTGGTATCTCCGCATAATCTAAACTTGGGATGCTGTGTAAATTGACGATATATAGACCAGTGGTTCCCAAAGTCGGGGTTCCATGCCTTCCCAAAAATGATAATAATAAAATAATAAAACAAATAAATTTTTAGAACAATTTAAAATTGTATATATTACCCGTTATTGAACAATATGGTTATATTCTTTCTAATGGTCTTAATTAAATTACTTTAAAATAATGTTGGGGATTTATTTTGTGCTGTGTTGATGCCTGTGTTTGCATTGGCCTAATAGTGTGTGTGTGTGGCTGTGCACCTTATGTGCAACCTCCGGGGTTGATGGGGGTCCCCAGTCTCTGGCACCGTTATTTTGGGGGCCACGGGCTAAAAAGTTTGAGGACCCCTGATAGAGACCACATGAAGAACATGCTGAAGACATGTATGTGACTGTAGACATATATGTCAAACTGAAGTAACTGCAGCTCAGGCAAAGATTTCACCACCTTACTAAATGGTAGGTACTGAACAAGGGTTTTAAGAGTACAAAAAGTAGAAGTACTGTTACCTTGATAAAATTTTACTTAAGTAAAAGTAAAATTACTGGTGTAAAAAGGTACTCAAGTAAAAGTAAAAAGTAGCTACTTTAAAACATACTCAGAGTAAAAGTTACTTAGTTACTTTTTAGGGGGTCGGGGGGTTGTGGTGGGGGTGGTGGTGGTGGTAATATCGTCTCTCCATCTCCATCCTGCTCCATGTCTGCACACAAAGGCTCCTTCTCTGTCTGAGTGTGTGACTGACTGCCTTCACCTCCTTCAACCACATGGACCGTTACTGGCATGCAGTCGTAGCAGCAGTTCATAGAAAACTTTCTATTTTAACTCACTGAAAAACCCAAACTAATTGATTCAGCTTTTTTTTTTTTCAAACACAGTAACAGTAAAGTACAACACTTCAAATAAAACCTATTTAAGTATAAATAAAGTGACAGATTTTAAAGACTACTTTAAAAAGTACAAGTTCACAAAAAACTACTCAATTATAGTGACGTGAGTAAATGTAATTAGTTACTTTACACCTCTGGTATTTAATGATCAGCTGTTTTTTTTATTTTATTTATTCATTTTGGAAATAGATGGGAAAGATATGTGTGAGGGAGCGACAGCCAAATTATAACTAAAAATAAAATCATCATTTTTTGTTGTTTTGACTTTGTTATGACCACTTCACCTCTGGGGGGCAGACTTCTTCCTGAAATGCAAGTGGTATGCCGAAAATCCCACGAAGAAGAACACAGACGACAACAACAACAGTACAGTTTTTGACAACTTGCGCAGAGAAGGGACAGAGAAAACTCACCTGGACGCACAGAGGCGGTCGCAGGCATGCCGGAGCTGACGACCTGTGAGCGGCAGATATGTGACGTCATGGAGACGCTGGAGAAAGCGGCGGTGAGCGAGCTCCGGTCTCTTTTGGACGAGTGCTCAGCCATGGCCGCTCACAGCTGCTGTGCTCGATGTTCCGTAACGTTTCCGAAGGACGAAGAAGAGGAGAGCGAAGAAACGTCAACTCCGGTCGAGGAGGGGAGACGGACCTTACATGAAGCTTTAACGGTAACTGCTGTCTAACGGGACAGTTAACGTTAGCGAGCTGGTTAGCGGGGGTAACGGAGACTGCTAATATATCAGTTACACCTGTGGAGTGTTCGGTGTAATTCATGTAATAGTTTAATCTATAAAATGTTTGAACAAAGTGTCAGAAGCATAGACATAATAAAGCCCTTTGTTATGTCTATGCTCAGAAGTTCCTAGAATAAGTTCCTTGAGTGTCATCCATTTTATTTATTCACCATAAAGTAAAGATATTCAGGAACTGATAATGAAATGGAGAGATCAGAAGCTGAAAAGCCAGACTTTAATTATATGAAATTGTTAGTATCAGTTGTAAATTACTTTTACTTTCATTTACACGTTAGTTCATTGACAAGTGGTTTAATCACCGTGTGTAACTCCCCTCTTTTGTTGGGGCTCATTCTGGCTCACCCATGACGTCACAGAAGCAGTTTGCATCCCGCATGGCAGCTTGGACCAAAAGGGCTGCACAGAAGATATTCCTGATAATGAGCGTGTCCGTGTGTGAGGCTGAGGATGGTGGTGCTGTCAGGTCGAAAAACAGTAAGTCATTGACGATGAGTCGCTGTGGAAAGGCGTCTGTATTCACACGCTGACATTTCTTCATACAGTAAGAAAAGGGTTCATGTTCTTGTTAAATTTCAGAATCAGCGTCCAGGAGCTCACATCTGAAAAGCAAGAAAAGTGAAGGCGCACTCCAGCCAGCGAGAAGAAAAGAGAATGACCACATGTACTGCAGAGGTGTGCAGCCTGCTCATGTGATTTTTAGTTTTTAGTTTTTATCCTCAGATCACTTTCCACAGTGGAGATGTAGTTTCCACCTGTGCAGTTCCATGTTGGACTAGTGACCCGTATTAATAGTTCAAATTGGACAGACTCTGTTCTAGGGCCGGGCCATACAGCTAAAAAGTATATTGATATAAAATATTGCTTGTCATTCGATATCAACAATTACTGATTATTTATAATCAAAGTCAAAGTCAAAAGTCAAAAGTGTTTATTGTCATATGCACAGTTGGAAACGCATTTCCCTGTACAATGAAATTCTTCCTTTGCTGCCCGCAATGAGTGCGGTGCAATATAAAATAAGTTAAAAATAGATAAAAAATACAATAACAGGACATGTGGAAGTAAAAACCAAACCAAGGTTCACTCTTGTTCTGAAACCATTTTTGTCTAGACATGTGTTGTGGTGACTGTGTCTGCAGAGCCCCACCCTCTGGCTGTTGTGGGTGGGGAGTGAGTGCGTTTACCCCAGCTAATGAAAGCGCACAGGTGAGGTTGAGAGTGGATAAAACTTAGTGACTGAACACATTTTTCAAAAAAATTGCGGATGCGTTAATGGCGGTCAAGAACAGGAAATATACTGTAGTCCTAGTGAGGTGTTACCCTTATATGTGCAGTCTTTAGTCTCACAAAATGTCTGTGTGTGATTATATGTTAAATGTATCGCTGGCCTGTACAGTTCCTGTGAAAACAAATTTCCCCTCGGGGACAATAAACTAACTAACTGACTGAAACTAGACAAAAATGGTTTCAGAACAAGAGTGAACCTTGGTTTGGTTTTTACTTCCTATCAAACACTGAAGGAGGCTGCTGGTGATGAGGAGCGATGCAGAGTTGGGATGCTTTCTGTTGGATAGGTAACGTTATGTGCCTAACACTGGAGGTTATCCTGTGCTAGCATGCTAAATTATCGACTCCTCCATTAAGACAAGTTTAATATTCCTACGTAGCGTACTTCTTGAGCTGCGAGGAGGAACCCATTTTGTGTTTACAAGCCAGAAAGAGCAATGCTACTGACTCTACCTTTGATGAACCTGAGTTACCTTGGCATAGATGCTTACTAGGGGAAGACACTGGAGCGTTGGCACAGCACTGACCCCTTAGATAATTAGATATGTGATCTTCCTATTCTATTTTTGAGTCTTAACTTGACATACACTTCCCTGTGGTAGAATCACTGTACATGATTGCAAATGAGAGAACAAAGAATGTAGTATCTTCTTTTTTCACTGCAGGTGCAGATAATATTTGCTTTCTTTTTACTGCACAAACAGGACCGAGGCATTCAGGGACCAGAGTTAGCTTTTACATTTTGTTATCCTTTTTAAATATTTTACAGAATGAATCATCATGGGAGGGCATCTCTGTCATTTTCTCTCTCTCTCTCTCTCTCTCTGCATCATTCTGCCTCCTCTTCTTAAAGTTCCCTCTCTCTTTGAAAGAAAGAGGTCAGTCCTTCCACGAATGGGCCCTTGTGAGTGGAAAAAAAAATGAATAAAGAAATAAAACTGACTCACCAAGACTTCAAAGATGAAAGGCATGAGGCAAGAGAGAGAGCTGGGATGAGTCATGCTGGTAATGGGTGTGTCCATGACTCTAATTAACACTCCTTCATGCAAATCTGAAAACACAGTTTTGTTTTGTTTTTTTGCTTCTTGCTCCTTCTCTGTCTGTTTCAAAGAATTTCATTTGAACTCAAAGGGTGTTGTGGTGTCTATAATTTAAGCTCTTTCTCTGTCCATTTCTGTCATTTTCTTCTCTTCATCTCCTTTATTTCATTTTCTTACTACCTTCTTCTTTCTCTCTTTTCATCATTCTGTTTGCTTTCTCTATCTGGCTCAAGACAAGTCATGCTGAAGATAGGCATAGTGAGGCAAACCACTGATTCATCATTTGCCAAAGTAAAGGAGAGGAAGTCCTCATCTGCTCGATAAAGGAGGTTTTGGACACGAGGAACTTTTAACTGGTTATTAAGCAGTCCAAGTTTAATACTAATGCGTCACATCTTAACTACATCGACAAATGAGACCATCAATGAGGAGATTTGAGATTGCTATCCTGTCCTTGGCCTGTTTCGCTCAGTCAGCAGAAACGCTATGAAACACTTTACAGCACATAGACTGGAAGAGGGAATTTGTTGTTAACGAGATTGAGCCACTGATTTCTATTTTTTACTATCTATGGTCGGAAGCAGAGGGATAATTTTCTTTAGGAAATTTTACTATTTTGTGTGTATTATTGTCTGGTATTGTGCAAATAAGTGGCATGTTTTTTTTTTACTCTTTTCCCAGATAAATGCTCGCTCCAGACAAAATCTTTGTAACTGTAAGCAGCTGTACTGCTTTTGTCCACAATCAAAGTTCCTTGGAGGGGCTTTAAGTCCTCTTGTGTATTTCTGTTTGAGTATTCACAGCAGTTTGTCTTTAAAAATACCCATTTTGCCTTGTCTGGCTTTATTGGACACTAATGAAGAGAGGGGACTTCAGGAATGTAGCGCCCCCTGTAGATCAAGTGAAGCTGAACCATCATCTGTCTTCTTCATGTGCATTTACAAAGGGTGTGAGCGGATGCACAGGGGAAAGTCATATCCAATCACAGAGCGTTTCTATTCTTTTATTATTTGTCTTCTTGTTCTCTTGTTTCTTACATTGCCCAAAATGACTGTTGGTTTGACATCAGACAGTGGGAGGGGCTCAGTGATCCAGAGTGAGCTCAGTTATTGGTTTCGGTTCAGCAGTTTCATCTCGTTTCCTGTGATTTCGACAGTTTGTGTTGCAGCTTCGGACGGTTTGACCGATGTGGATTTTAAAGGCGCATTCACCTGCTGATGTTTTCCAGTTTTTATTTGTGCTGACATGATTTTCAGACATGTGATAGTCAGACGGATCATACTGATCCCACCAACACTACACCGTCTTTTCAAGAGGCCTAATGGTGTTTTGGGAAATCCACTAGTCTGTCATATTAGATCAATAAACAGATCAATATCAGCTATTGATGCTGTATGTCAAGCATGTGTTAAGAGCAAAATTCGCTTGAAATTTCCTTATTTTACACTTACGAGTAGTTTATTTTGTAATAGACACAGATCCTGCACTGCAACGAATACAGTCAGGCTGCATGTTCCTGCATACTCTTGATCCTACTGGGATGGCTGAGTGCCTCACATGCGTCGATTTATGATATGATCTGAAAGGTTGTGGGTTTTTTACTGTGTTAAGTTGATGGTGGATTCACACCGAGGTTTGAGTCCGAGTCTTGAAGAACCGCACTCGTCCTCCTTCATCCGCTTGAAAATCCTTTGCACGTGACTCGCCATGGACTGAGGGCTAATGCGATATGATACGACGTTAGCTCCACTGGACCGTCTCCCTTTCTCTCAGTCACTCATGGCTTTCTAAGTCTGTGTGTATATATGAGTATGTGCGCGTCTTTTCACTTTATCCTCTGTCATGTCACCCAAGCCCTGCTGACTCGTCTTCACATTCCCCCAGCGTCCTCCTTTCCTTCTCTTCCCTGGTTTTAATTTTTCTCTGTGTGAGGAAGGCTTTACATTTGTTCTGTTGTGTAATGAACAAATGCCTGCTGTCGATGTCTTGCTTTGCCTGTGTCTGTGGGATTCCTGCCAAAGAAACACAGAGCATGAGGGGGGGGGACACTGCATCTCATTATATTATAGCTGACGACCGGCAATGTGTTCTGTGGAGACTGAAAGAAATGAAAACAGAAGCATCCCTCTGCCTTGCTCTTTTTTCTCTGTCTCTCTTGATTTATGCCTGTTTATTCCTTTCTCATGTGTCGCTAAACATGTCTCTCCATCTATTTATTTATTTATTTATTTTGGTACCTCTGATTTGGTGCATTTTTAACACCCTACTTTCTGCTCATCACCCTTATATGTTCACTATGTAAACAGCCCATGTCTGTTGCTTGGCTCTGGACAACAAAAAAAAGTCCAGGATGAAAGTGAACATGTAAACAAACAGTCATATAGGCCTGCTTTTGATAAGCGAGTGCTGCTTTCCCCTTCTTGTCTTTGCCCTCATCATCATCACTGTTGCCACATTTCATCTCCACACATGTTCCTTCTCTTCTCTCTTGTCTCTTGAGTATGCATGTCTTCATTCATTTCTTCATCAAGTCTTTCATTCACATTCTCTGATATGTTTTTTGTTTTCTGTCCATTCTCTGTGGTTCTCAGAACTCTAACCTTTCCCTTTTCACTTTTTTTTCCATTTTCTGTATAAAATTAAAGCTCATCTTAATTTTCCTTACTTACTTATTTTCCATCTGTTCAGTTCCTTTCCTGATGTACCCCCAAACTTTACCTCTCCTTCACTTTTTCCTCTCTATTTCACCTCTCTCCACCCACCTTCCTTACTTTTTATCCCTCTTTCGTGTCTCTAGGCTCTCGTGGATCCTACAGTAGTCAGCACAGTCAGGAGCCCCTTCGGCCCTTAGGGTCCCCAGAGCACCACATAGATCCCATCTATGAAGAACGTGTCTACCACAACAAGGGCCCCATGAGGAGCCTCAGCCAAAGCCAGGGGCCAGACACAGGCCCCTATCGCAACAACACCGGTAAGAGCCTCCCTGCATTTATTATTAGTTACAGCTATGCAGGTTCATTCTGTGATGTCATTGCACTTGTAAATCTAATGTTTGTGTCATTTGTTCATTTATTTTATTTATCATTTCAGTCCTAAAATATATAATTTTCTTTTTCAGAAGACTTTGGCATATTCTTGTTTGTTTGAATATTTGATATAGTAACATGTATCAGTTGTGGCAAAGACCCCCTTTCCTGCAAACACTGCAGGCAGACAGACAGCAAAATTTATAGTTCAGGAGGCTGTGATATCCTTTTTTGGCCTTGCTTGTCCTTTAGTGTGTTTTAAAGTTTGTTTTTGGCATGTGATCAGACATGTTAAAAAAGCCCAAACTTGTGCCTCTCCATCATAGAAAAAAATCCTTCTGCAGTGTCTGAAACAGCTTGTTAGTAGTCCAGCTTGCATTTCTGTAAAATTACTTACCTCGCCTGCATCGCCATGTCAGACATTTCCATTATGCACATCTAGTGGCTAGTTCTAAATGAAGCTAGTGAGAGCGAAGGGCGGAGAGAAGCTTAGTTTTGGATTAATGTTTGAAATAAACAAGGTAATGACCGAGTGTTAAAGTGCAGAATTGCTGGGTGTGGCTACCGCTGTAGCTCAGCTGCAGGGCTGAGGATTTAAAGACCAAGTGGAACGATGAAAGTCTAATCTGATGGAAATGTCCCCACAAAGACTGGAAATGTGTGTGCGACTCACCACTGTTTTATCCAAGAGGACCAGTGTAAGTAGAAGCTCAAGATTGATACCAGTTGTCCTTGATCCCACTTTAAACCTATAAGCTGTAGGTTTTGCTATGTTTTATGTTTTTGTACTTTTTATTTTGTAGGTTAGCCCGTGAAATTGAAATGAACGAACTGCAGGAAATCATTGCTGAGCAAATTTGTGTCACTTTGATTGGAATTTACCTGCTGCTCTCATCCTACACCGACAGTAATAGAAATGCAACATCTGAGGCTAATTTCTGCTCTAAAATGCAGTGAAAATGAAGTCTTTCATTTAGAAGTGGTATGTTTCGATATTCATGGTTGATGTGCTTCTATTTTGAAGCTAAAAACAGGTGCAAAAGTTTACTGGACAGAGTGTGAAAAGGTGCCTATAAGAGAGAGTAAAGAATATGGAGTATTGAAAAAAACGTCTCTGACCCCTTGTATTATTTAGAAAGTACATATTTTCTGTGTTTTATTTTCTCTCCATTTGAATCACAGTTGGGAACATATTTCTATTGAACTCTCACAGTCGAACACATTCATTTTCACCCGTTTCCTCCATTACTCCATTGTTGCGAACAATGTATTTTTAATAGGGCCTCATTGAGCTTATCTCAGTGTGGGTTTAGGTACGCCATGTTAATCCCATTACCGTATCATACCCACATGAAAACACCCAAGTCGGTCACGCCACG
>JAPXVT010000014.1:17865471-17887167 GCA_029823135.1 Acanthurus reversus | reverse complement strand
TAATGTAGCCTCTTTAATCATTTATTAGAAGTTCAGACAGCAAGGCCAAAGAGCCTGAACTGGACCTAAACACTCCTGCTGGACCACTGGAACACACACACACACACACACACACACACACACACACATGCAGGAACATAGTGTTTTTGGCTATCGGGATTATTTTACAGATTTTTGCTTTGTTTCAAGATGTATAGATGTCTCTTGAAAACTCTCCAAGCCAACAATACAACTTCAGAAACAACACAAATTAAAACTTAGGAATTTATACTGTTTAAAGTGTTATTTTAAAGGAGAAATGTGTGACTGATGGCCAGGATTTGTGTACAACGATCGAAATTTGAACTTACATTATCAACAGAATGTGAATAAGTAACAGTTCTCACATTGTAGTAAAGACACATACGGTATGTGTCGTGTTGCAGAAATATCTACTGAAATTAACATGCTACCCAGCTAGCCTCAGCCTATCCTGCCTCGAGCTTAAATTCCTTGTCAACTCATCTTAAAACATACCATCTCTGCAAAAAGAAAAGTACACAAAACTCAACATAACCATTTTGGTTTGTTTGTCCACTGTTTAAGAAATCGTCATCTATGCTTTGGTCAAAATAAATCCTTACAGTAAATAAGTTACAAGTGAGCACTCTCACTGGTGATGCTCGACCATCCTCTCGCTCCTCTCCCTCTCCATACCTCTCTCTTGCGGTTTCTTTCCAATCCTGCAGACTCTTGGTTGGAGTCGCTGTTAATTGCTTTGGTACTATAATCCTGTGAGACTGGCACTGGTCGGACTTTGAGGCTGTGTTCAGTCCCAGCCCGATTCCCGATTCAGGCAGACTCGGTCAGCCTACAGGGCCGCTAGCTGCACAGCTAACTGAGTTAACAGCTTAACAGCAGCTACTAGCTACAACCGGTTACAGCTACAGCAACAGTTTACGGCTTGTGCTCCGCTATCCCCATCATTTTTACACATTGCTCCTTTAAAGCTGAAATCTGTTGTATTTCACATTGTTGCTTAAGAACTACAGCTAAGATGGCAGAGCGTCTGTTGCTCTCTCTTGTTCAATAGATAACAATGTTGGTATCCAACTGTCTGACCAGATAATTAAAATGTGGATGTGTTATTGATTTGACTGGAATTGTCAAACAGGACAGCTGCAACAACTCAACTTCCAGTGTCCTTGACTTTAGACAATGCAATGAGGGCCAGTAAATTTGTCAAGTTTTGATGTTTTATGGTTCTTCATTATACAGATGCAGAAAAATGCTCCATTATGTATAAAGGAGTATGGAATTCCTCCCTGAAATATAAGGTTTGAAGGCTGCCCATGGAACGGTTTCTCGCACTGAAGCAAATGCATTCGGAAATGTTTGATTTACTTAATCTTTAGATAATTTTAAATGCACAAATGTGTCTGATATATTATTAGTTATTATGGAGGATGTCTCTAGGCAAAAGAAAGCGCTGTGAAGGAGCTGATGCCTCATCTTGAAGTGCTTCTACACACTTCAAATATATAAGAGGCCTTTGGTTTTATGATCAGAGAATCTATGGGTAAAAATATGCGCACACACACACACACACACAACATACATATAACACACACTCTCCGGGGCAGCCTTCTCAAGACGCACACTATCCTAGTTTACCTTGAGACAAAGGGAGGAGGGGAGGCAGTAGAGCGAAACTGAGAAGGTCGATAGGGAAAAACAGAGCTGGAGAGAGAAGAGTGGAAATAGAATGAGAAAACGGGGAGAGGGGGAGGCAAGCAAGGAAGAAAGTGAGAGAAATCCAGTGAGAGTTAGAGAGAAAGAATCAACAGGATGGAAAAGGGGGACGAGATATAAGTGACAAGCAGAATAGAGAAGAGAAAAAAATAGAAATGGAAGAGGAGAGAGAGAGAAGAAGAGATAGCTGTGGGTTCATGCCTACGAGAAAGAGATGTGGGCATGTCACTCTACAAAGAGGTTTAAACATCAAGGGACTCCACTGTGGTGGAGGAGAGGAGGAGGGTGGAGGCAAATTGGAAGAGAGGTGTGGAGCTTTTGGTTTATTTGTCAAAGCAAATGTAGGAGTGAAACATTCGCTCGTAGTCTTGCGTCTCTTTTTGTTGTTTCTTTCCCACCTCTCCGCTCCATCGCCGTTCTCTCCAGCATAACAGGTTGAGAAGGAGCGATATGTGCAGTGTCTCTTTGACTTTTTAATATGTCAGGGTGTACTAGGGCGAGATGTAGTTTGCTTTTAGACATGCATGCAGTCATCCTGAGGTAATGCATGCACATGAGAATACACAGTATGATGAGCCACAGATATCACGAATATAGCAGGAATGGATTGAGTTCAACTCCTCAAAGCAAATAGAAAAAGTAGAGAAACTGAATGAAGAGTGTTCTCTGCACCTTTAGAAATTCACTGCTTAGGTATGTTTAGTGTGTCTCAACACCCTGCTGAAAATCTTTTTGAGCTCACATCCAGTGGTATAACTTCTCATCTTGCTGCACTGATGTGCAGTCATACTCCAGCACCTTTTTTTTTTTTTTTTTTTTTAGCAGAAAAGCAGGTGAAACACTGCTTCTTGATGCTAAGCAAAGCACCAAGTTGTCTGAATGCAAAAACTCTCACTGCTGGAAAAGAGTTTAAAAAATGCCGTCTGAACGATCTTTCCATTAACATAAGTTTACATGAAAAAAATAAAAAGTGTCCTATATTGTCTCCTCTTTCACAGTGGGATGGCGTAGGTCCCTTTCCCGACACAGCAGAACCCCCCAAAGGGGTTCAGATGCTGTGGCACCCCACAATCGTCAAGCCCTACCTCACGCTGCTGTCTGAATGCTCTAATCCCGACACCCTGGAGGGAGCAGCTGGGGCTCTGCAGAACCTGGCTGCAGGCAGCTGGAAGGTAACAACAACTGTTAAAATGTTTTTCAAACTCTTCAAGCTTCTTTGTTACACTTTGGTCGTAATATTATGTATATATATATATATTGTTAACCACATTCAGGGACCTGTGTTTTTAACTGAGAGTACATGTAGAATTGATGTAGAAGTGAAGCTCATGCTAATGGAGCAGTCATTGTACTTTAAAGGCTTTTTATTGTCCATTAGCATGAAAGAAAGAGATTTGCCATTTGACAGTTCTAAAGTAGACCTGCAGTGAATGTAGGAACACGCAGAGCACACAGATTACTCGGGCAGATAAACCTCTGATCAAAAACACTTTATTCGTATTGTAAGTAAGATAGACTAGGGAGCCTGTGTGTTTTTGTGTGTTTGTTTGTTAATAAATAAATGTTGCTTGAGAAGTCTTCTGTCTCATCAGTGGGTCATCCATTCACATAAAAAAGATCCATAAAAGGATTTGGTCTAGAATACGGTGCTGGTTTGGCATCTGTTTAATGCAAAATAATGTGGCGATGAGAGATTCTTAACGAGGGAAGGTAATTTTAAATAGTGAATCAGAATCAGAATGGCTTTGCTGAGGAATAAATGCATTTTAAAGGCAAACAAATATCAGTTAAAATGTTAACAACCCATTAAATCAAGCCAGTGAAGGCAGGTTCGGTGCATGCAAGCAAACACTTTTTAAAGTCACGATCATTTGTTTAAAGTTCAGTTCCACTTTTATTAAAATTCCAAAGCTGATTTGTTCACGGTAAATGCCACAACGCAGAAAATAAACAACTCAAAAAGCCAGTCGGTCGAAATATTTGCTCGTCACCGTCCTGCTCATTTTGAAACATTTTGAGCACAACCCTATTTTACAGCTATTTTGTGTGTTCTCCAGTACATAATACTGTTCAGTCACATTGCAATAACTGTAATAATGTAAAGGCTTCAAGCCTGAACTCACCAGGGAGTAAAGCTAAGGTTCAACAACAGCTGACTGATGGAAGCAGCTAGACGGTAATAATGTATGAGTCATGTAGTCATATTGGTGAGTGGTGGTGAAGGCAGCTTTAGCCTTGAGGGAGTTGTCAGTAAGGGCAAAAAGCAGAAAATGTGAGGGCGCGACCTTGGAATGACCTTGTCATCATAAAACTGGACAGGACATTGTTTGTTGCAAATCTGGGAATGATCATGGAAAAACAGTGTGATTAAAAAAAAAAAAAAGAAACCTCTTTCAAAAGGTTACTTCTGCTCTATGCAGTAACCAAAGAGGGAGAGACAAACAGTGGAGCACGCTGGTTGAGCGGGATGTCTCTGTAGTCCTGTGAATGTGTGTGGGAGGTGTGTGCGTGTATCCGATTTTGGTTTCGTGAGTGTTTCCGTTGGTAGTGGAATGGACAGAGAGAGAGAGAGATGAAAGAGGTGTTTATAGAAAGACAAGGGAGAAAGAAAAATTGATGGGGGCAGGTGGTGTTCAGGAAATCCCATTTTCTATTTTGGATCCTCACTCTGTGTGTGTGTGTGTGTGTGTGTATGCCTTGTTGTGCCCCCTCTAAGCAAGCTCCATCTCCTGCTTTTGAGGATAGCGCTGCTAACGTTTTCAAAGAAACTTGCTGCGTTCATCAAGCTCTTGGCTAAAATGTAAATGTAATTCTTTCCATCTAAGGATGGATTTTTGCCTAAAAATGATCATATGACCAAGTTTTTCCTACCTTGAAGATAAAAATACCAAGTTTAACCTTAACTTACACCGAAAGGTAATTTATTTTTTGTACAGAAACTTTTTCGCGTCACACCTCACTGACTCAAATCTATTCTTGGGTGATCTTTAGCACAGCCCCAGTTTTTTTTTACAGTTGACCCTCAAGTGGGCACCACTCGAGCCGTTTAGGGTCGAGTGGTCCTTTCAGGCATACCCTGATAGTTATTGAGGGAGTGCAGAGTGGTCTCCGAGCTCCAAACTCTCCTCTTTGGTTCATGTAATTCTCCCTCTTACAGTGGATCACTTGTGAGGCAGTGTAATGCCTCAGCCGCTCTCATATTGCCCCAGAATGTAATATCTCCCACTCAACCTCACCAATTGTGCTTCATCTGTCTCTTTTCCTTTTTCCCTATTGAAAGCACTTATTTACTGTCTGTGTCTGGTTGAAAAAAAAAAGGAGGAAAGTAATCAGCATAGTGACAAAAGAAAGTGAAAGAATAAAAATGCATGGATTGAAAATTACAAATACCACAGTGCGTCCATTGTAAGGAGAACCAAACAAACTTATCCGACAAGTAAGGAGGATGGTTTTGTTATTTTGTTCTGTCATTTGGTTGTCGAGTGGTCCCAAAATGCCTCATAACACCATTATTTAATAGAAAAAGTAGGGTTTTTTTTACAACCATTACGAATTCCAGCAGTTCTGCTTTGTTACCACACATGCACAGTGGGATTGTCTGTTAGTTTTATGTCATTCATTCTATTTTTTGGTTGTTTTCTTTTGTACTAGAGTTGCAGTTTTTATTTCAAATCTGGATTTTAACGTTAATGCGCCCTCTTCCATGTAAGAGGCCAATTTTCTCTGTTTAACCTGGTAACATTGACAGGATCACTTGCAATCAGCAATTTCAAAGCAGCAAGACACAGCCTATCAAGATGCAAATGTTTAAACATAACAATATTAAATGTTTGACATTAACCACTAGCCCTTACACATGCATTTTGCCCTTACTGCCTTTCTCTTCAAGGCTTTTTTTCTTTTGGGTGATCCAAAATTCCCCCTAAAAGGTGGGTATTAAAATGAAAACTATCTTCCCTCTCCTGTCTCCTTATCAGTGGTCGGTGTACATCCGGGCGGCTGTGCGTAAGGAGAAAGGCCTTCCCATCCTGGTGGAGTTACTGAGGATAGACAACGACAAGGTGGTGTGTGCCGTGGCCACCGCTCTCAGAAATATGGCCTTGGACATCAGGAACAAGGAGCTCATCGGTGAGAGCGAATAAAACGAGATGATATGTGGTGGTGAATTAACCGCCCCGCTGACAGTCGAAACCATTGCATGGGTTGCTGGCATTTTTAATCTCTGTCATGTCTCATGAATTTGGACACCTATGTTATGCACAGTCGTAGTCTCTTTTTGTGTGTGAGGAGCTATCTAAAGCCTATTTTTTATATCTAATAGCATTCTCTTTTAGCCGTTCTGCTATGATCTCTTTCTGTCAATGTACTTTCATTAGAGTATGCAAGTCAAGAGGTTGTGTTCAAGTGACACAAGAGTAAAAGCCTGTTGTCAGTCGCACTAATTCGAAGTCATTTAACGCTAATGCCAGCATGTAGTCTTCTTTCTTTTAGCATTAAATTGCCTTTTGACCCGTTAAATTATGTTATTGGTTGTGACTGTTAATTGGAAATTACATCCTCGGATAAAGTCTATGAGCTGTCATGGAATGAGCTGGAGTTTTAGTGAGGCTTTACATGTTTTTTTATGTGAAATTATAAAAATTTAGCAAACATAACTAGCATTACATCATTTTCAGACTTGTGCAATTTAGTTTTTCTTTGATATTTTAAATCTGCAGTGCATGACTAATTTACAAATATTGTATTACATACACTAGACTGTCTAATACATTCAAGTCCTTGCCAAGTTTACACAATGCTGATTAATCCCATTTCAGGTAAATCTCTCTTTATTTCACAGCACAGATTGAAGCAGAGTTTTTAAAATTTTACCTCTGTCTGACATTCACATGCTGGCATCTCAATAGTGATTTGTTTCACATCAGACATAACAGCAATGATGTTTGTCCAAGGTGAAAGAGGAAGCAACCGTGGCAACAGAGCAGGATACAGCACCTAGAGGCCTGGCAGAATAATAAACTGTAAAATAAATAGTGGACAGAACAGTGTGACATCGCCCATTAGTTTATGGACTACCATTTTGAACCATCAATTTTGCAGGATGTGCCATCACCATCTTTATTTTTGGAACCATAGTTGGACGACAAGGTTGAGCAGGGAGGATTTGCATCACTATGTTTCTATCCTGGTTGAATTTGATTTTTTTTATACCTACTTTTTATGTAGGAAAATCATCTCATCATCATCACAGAGTTAAAACATGTTTGGAGAGAAGCCATTAGTATTGAGTGAAGTAATTTTCATATTAATTTAATTAAGGACCGGGTGTGTTGCGAGGCATGTGAAGACAGTAAGTACAGAAAATAAGCTTGTATTTCAGAGAGAATGGCTGCAAAATGAGCGAGGAATGGAGAGAGACACTGCAGCAGAAAAGATGATTAAATCAAAGTCTCACATTGGGCTTTAAACGGCACACTGTGGTGATGAGAGAGTGTCAGTCAGGCCAACTGACTTGCAGCATCCCCGCATCACTGGTTAACCTGACACATTAAGACACTTGTATTTTGTGTGTGTGTGTGTGTGTGTGCAATCCCCTTTGCATAAACACACACCCCTAGTGTACTGATATGATTGTGTGTTTGTGTGTCTACAGTATGTGCACGTGTGACATTAACACTCTGGGCTTCCTGGTGGGCTCGGTGGTTTCTATAGCAACTCCACTACCCTCAGTCTCAGACGAGGGGCGTCTGGAGCCTCTCTGGGTTTTTTGCCGGAGGTTTGTTTAAGAGTGACGAGTAACGCTGCTGGCAAAGCACAACATGCCCGTACGGTAACAGGCTAACTGTGGCACAGCAGTAGATTACAGGCTAATTAAAGCTTATGCACATAAGCTTATCAGCCTGATTAAAAATGTTTTATTGTTTATGTTTGTTTATTTGTTTGTTTTCTTCCTTTAATGCACCTGCTGTCACATGGGCAAGTCATTTAAATATAAAGGATCCTTAAAGGACCGTTGTATCTCATCCATGTCCCATTTAATCTTTTCAGTGACTTTCATGTTTTCAGTTGCGCAGGGATAGCAGCAATGCCAGACAGAGTCATTGTAAAAACAGTGAAGCCTCACGCCGGCATAATTGAGCTCATGAGGATTTGTGCTCTTAGTAAAGAAGGTTTAAAATCTATGTTAGTGTGAAAATGTGGTTAAAGTCTACATTTCAGAGCAGGGTTGCTTTCCAGTTCCGTGGTAACTGTGACAAAATATAATATGCAAATATATAAGATGAAGAAATATGGGAGCAGAGGTCATTTAAATGCACTTGATGCATTTATAACAAACTGATGAACCAGGTGGAGTTTATTAACGTCTACTATATAATATTATTGGTTTAAATTGAATATTGTCACGTTCAAAGGTCAAAATGAAGTTTGCCTGAGTCATTTGCTCTTTGGTTGTCAAAATAAATGTTTAATTTAAATAAGATTAAAGTAAAAACATTCCACATTTGGACATGATTCAGCCAATTCCTCCATTTGACCTTTTACAATAAAAACATTTTAGTTTTCTTCTGGAAATCATGCAAATGTTCTCTAAGTAATTAAGATATTAGAGGTAATTGGTCCCTTTTTCACTTTTAGTGTTTTACAGCCATTAGCTTCCAAAGCAGAAGAGTTGTGGAAAGAGGTGGACGCCGTAATGAATGTGTGTCTCATAGAGAGAAAGGCAAAACACACATGCTGATTAAATAATGTAATTGCTTGCAAATTCACAAGGAAAATCTGTTCAAATTTGTTTGACATTTTCATTTGAACATACGCTTGACTTATTCAGTTGCAGGCTGACATGGTTTAAGTCCTGCATGTGATTAGCTCTTCTGGTATTGTCTCTGAGATTTACGAGACAAAGTCGAGCAATGGAGAGAAAAAATGAAGGGCATCACCGATCATCCACTGTCCACTATATTGGCATTGGTTTAAAAATAGATAAACCTCGGCAAGAAACCTGAGATCAAAGATTCTTGTAATATAAGTGTAAGTTAGCATTGTTACTGTAGGTAAATAAAATGTTTTAGTTCATCTGTTGCTCTTTCACAAAGTGTTCTTGGTTCAGATTGTGTCAGTCCTCCAATATGAGATCTCCAAGATCCACATCTTTTAGGCTTGTTAGAGTTTCTTTGCCAGGTTGAGGTTTTTATATGCACCGGCGTTGGTGTGGTTTTACAGAGGGGTTAACAAATAATGAGCCAGAATCAGAAGGAAACTGGATGGAGCTGCAGACTGGGCTGTTGATTCTCAATGGGATTTTTTTTTTTTTTTTTTTTTTTTAAATAACTGCAAATAATTTTCTGTTCATTGACTTGTGTATCAGCCTCATGCAGCTTCAGCTCTAAAATAATCCTAAACTGCAGACACTGCATGGACATCCTGTACATAATCAGAAAATGGCAGTAAATCCCTTCAAAGAAACACCAAACACACACACGCGTACACACGCTGCGTCCCGCAGGACTAATGTAGTGATTTTTAAGTCAGAGGCAAGTTGAGCAGTTGTGAGGCTGCTACACAGCGCCTCTAGGGCCGTGCATGTGCTTATAGAGGAGGAGAGAAGTGGGGAGAGGTGGAGGAGCAAAGACACAGCAGTTACTGCGCTTGAAGGACCGTGACAGTCCGGAGCGGCGGGAGTGAGGTTAGAAGAAGCCTGTGACGGGAACCCTTCACCTGCAACTGAAACCCACAAAACACCGCGCCGGAAACATGCGATGTGACAGACATTTGCGCGCCCGCGGTTCACTTGTGCCTTTGGAAACACCTTCAGGGAGTTCACATGTTCCAGCGCGTCGACGGGGAGGCAATGTTTAGGCGCAGACGAGCGACAGAGCCCCGCGGAGTTTGGATGTGTGTTTCGTAACTTGTCAGATGTAAGACGACAAATTATAGAATCGGGAGCAACCTCGCCAAGGAGCACCGCGAATGTAGTCTTCGTGGAGGAAAGCGAAACGCTCTACCAGCCAGTGTCTTCCTGCGGTCATCCGTGTGTGTGTGTTTCGGTTTCTCGCAGCGCCGTGCGGGTAAAAGTACGGGAGGATGCAGGTGAAGAAGCACCGGGACGCGGAGCGGAGCGGCGGGGACATGCTGGAAGGAGACGGCCTGCGCAAAAACTCCTCATGCTTCTCAAATATCAAGATATTCTTGATATCGGAATGCGCCCTCATGTTGGCACAGGGCACCGTCGGAGCATACCTGGTGAGTGCAACACAGCCCCGGGCTCATGCGAGTCTCCCTGCTAATGCGAGCTGAGACCCTGCTGCTGTTCGTCAGATTTGTGTTGTCCGGGTTTGGGCTTTGCATGTGGGGCTCCTGCTGCTCTTGCACGCTTTGGACTAAATATCATGTAGCCCAGCAATGACAGGACACAGCTCGTCTCTCCTGCACAGAAAAGTACAGCCTGCGGGACACGTTTCATGCTGTTCAGCTGAGCCTTCTTTGTTATAATTGTGCATATGTACCTTTAAGTCTGAAGTTTTTCTGTAATGTAGCCTGGCACAATTCAGACTGAGCCCAATATAATCACCCATGCTGCAGTAACTAATACTTTACCCTGAAGGGTTCTGTTTAACTTTAATAATAATAGTCCTATTATGTTACAAGAGGCAGAAATTGGCGGATTTTACTCAAACAGTCATTCAGGATCAGGAGTCTCCATCCTGTTTCTCTTATTGCCTTTTTTTTAAGTTTTACTCCCTGTTTCACTTTGACTATTATTCCCACTGACCGAGATCAGAGTGCACACACAAGCTTTTAAATGTTTCCTCTCCTTTTAAAACCTTACGACTTTATATTTTTACGTTGTGGTTGCTGTGACAACAATGGAACACAACAAATCTGGAGTCATGTGGAGACAAATATAGAGTTTGTGGGACAAAGCTCCCATAAGTGCTGCAAAATTTCCCTCAACGTGTCCCAGAGGAGCTCCACTGCCTCAGGCAACCACCGTGAACATTTAGTTTCGACATTAGCAATGTTTATTCTTCGAGAATTGCTCGCAATTAATAGACTAAACCCCCGAATGCCTTGGCCATATTTGGAGTGGAACATCTTATCTTCTCTGTTAGTGGACCTGCTGAGCATCAAGCTTCCCGTGGCGACAGACCATTGAGTCATCGTCACTTATAGAAAATATTCTTCCTCTTTGTTATCTATTTCTGATAAATCAGGTAGTACAGTGCTTCTGCTTTTTACAGCACGTTAGTTTTTGGACATATGTGCAAACAGCGTGTGAACCATAAACCTGAAGCCTCAGGTGAGGTTTGTAATCATTAACACACACACACACACACACACACACACACACACACAGATACATGCCGTCTGTTTCTGTTTGCCAGCACAGCAAAGCTAATTTACATGGAGCTTAATTTACATGAGCAGGACATGAGGTGCCCAGTTCAGTGACAATCTGGTGAACCGGTGTCGACCTACATGAGCTTCTCTGTCTCTGATTGGATGAAGGGATTTAAGAGTGTTTGCTGGCAGTGAAGGGACAAAACTCAACTATCATGGCCCCTTTGCTTTCTGTGAGCTGCTTACAGTGCAAGACACTTAGCAGCATGCTGCGTGTCCTGATTTAGCAGCCTGACTGAGAGTAAACAGACACTCAAAACACCTCAGACGTGCAGATTTGAGCACGAGGGTTTCTCCCTCAGATCTCAGAAATTCATTATTTCTATAGTTACAAATCTATATAGTACTACTATTTGTATAAGTTTTTGTGTGTTGGGACAGAATGGATGGCCTTTTAATTCAAAATCTGTGAAGTAAATAGTTTTATGAATCATGAATGATTCAAGACTTGGTGTAAATGACATTAGGCTGCGACCACAGGCTGTTTTCTTGCTGATTATTTTAATATCACTGCTTCCAGCAGCCAAAGGGGACGTCTTCAAATATCTTTTTTGCGAGACCAAACGTCGAAAACCCAAACGTCTCTGCTGTGATAAACGATGTTTGAGAAGCCGGAACGTGAGACATTGTAACTTTTTTAAATTTATCTTTTCTCTATGTGAGTAATTATTTATTTAAATAATTTAATCGATGTAAAGCTCGACTTTTCATCCGTAACGTACAGATTTGTTTTCTCATAGTATCACAGGACACATGCAAGAGGTCAGTTTAACCCCTTGTGTAGAATCAATACACTGATTAACTAAAATGAATAAAGCTAAATAGTTAAATAAACGTATGTGGGGCCAGAAACACTAGTTAATAACATAAAAAAAATTAATCTTACCAAAAGAGCAAGTGGAAAGTGATAATTGGCATCATTTTTTCAATGATTTCTGACATAAAGTACGTTTGAACTTAATTCCAGGAAGAGCTGGAGGTTCATTGATCTGAGAACCATCATGTGTTTTATTTTGCTAAATTAAGAGCTACAGGGACAGATGTTTTTAACCTGAGGGTATTTTGTTTAGCCCCCTTTTGACATCCAGAACACGCTGTTTGAATTTAAGCATCAATGTTGCTCAACTCTTTTCTTCCGTAATTGCATCCGACTTTAATTTTAGAAGTTCACACTGTGTTATCAGCTCGGGGAAACTCTATTTTTTACTCTCTGTGTGTTCAGCACCTTGAGTTCCTCATGTCTGTTGGTTAGTAACACCTCCTGATAAGAATCCAATTTGACGCCCCAGAGCTCGAGCTGCAAAGTGCAGCAAACACCTGAACTTGAACAGCGTTCGTCTCAGCTGAGCAAACCTGTCAGACAGACACTGAATCAAGCCAGTGTCGGAAGGAGGGAGAGGCCCAAATGAACTGTCAGTGTTAATAGCTGTGTTCCAATACAGCACATGTATTTAATCAGATATAAATTATTTACTTGTTAATAAAGCTTTTGCTGAGAGTTCAGATGGTTCAGTTTGATTGCAGGTTAATGTGCAGACATACCAAGTCTAAGTAAGTCAAGGTAAGTCAAAAAATGCATCACTTGTTCTAGGTCTGTCAGTCTATGGACATTTACAGAGCACCTTGCATCAGGTGAAGTTTAAAAATCCTTGCAAGGATCAATGATCTATTCAAAATCTACAATAAACTAAGTTAGATAAGTATAAATAATGGCATATGAACATGGTTAATACTGTGTATGTAGCATCTTTTCGATGCAGATGAAACATCTTTTTAAGTAGCTCATTAAAAATCTTTGAAATAGCTTCTTCAGAAAAGTTAAATAACCTGTAGTTAACCTTTAGTCGGCCCTCTGCAGGTTTCAGCCCATAAAACTGGTGAAAATGTTTCTAAATAGCTCCGGCTTCAGTTATTAACAGCTTCTGTTCCTTCACAAATGGCACCATTTCAGCACTTCCACGTCAGTGCTAAACCTTAATGTGCTGAAGTGAGCTGCTTTGTTTCTGACGGATGATAACACAGACGCTGTCAGTGCACGGCCCGCGTTCAGCCCGAGGAAGCTGGGATTCCTGGTGCTCTGACTCGTTCCTCTGTTCGGTGATGGGATGTCAAACAGCATGACGTGGTTTGTTTTGTTGCCATGCAACAGATTAAACATTTCCACGGATGGAGAAAATGTGGCTGTGACCACTGACCAGTGTGCACTCCGTTTTTCCTATATAATTTATTCCGGCTGTAATCCTCTTGGAAGGCTGCCTGTTTAAGTCAGAGTGAAAGTGGACAAACATGTTGAAACTAGCTTGACTCATCCGGAGGGTTTTTCACTGCTGAGCTGGGAAGAAGCTGTCAGTCAAACTGCTCGCTCAGGCCTCCCATAACAACTGAATGGGATGAGATTTGATTGGATAATGGCTCCATGCTGTACCTTGTTGCAGTGTGGAGCTGAAGCTACGGTGTCAGCAGGTTGTTGGGGCTTGGCATCGTCTATTTAAGAAGTGGATGAGACAACGCTGCCATCAAACCCGAGACGGGCGGAGCCAGCCAGGCGTAAACGCCGCCCGTCCAATGTGCTCGCATTTGTGAGAAAGAGCCACCCGAGGGGCAGAGATGTCGTGAGTCATTCGGAAGTTTTCTATCCACTCAGCTTCACCAAAGGCATGAACCGCTCCCAACAATCATCCTCCCAGTGCTTTGATCTGCAGTGAAGGAGCCGCTGCAGTTGTGTTCGGAGCAGCTGTAAGAATGACCTGCTGTCACCTCTGCTTCCTGAAAATCACACAAGACAACTTATAATCAACTCTACTGACGAAGCACGCTGTCTGTGACAGTGACGTCTCCTCATCCACTCGCCTGCTGTGCATTAAGTCAAATCTCAAGGGGAGTAAAAAGAACAGAACAGAGTTTAGAGTCAGAGTCAGTATGTTGCGCTGAAAAATTTGTTGAAGCAGCAAATAAGTACATACATTTAGGGTTGTCACGATACTGGAATTTCAAACTCGATACCGTTACAGAGGAAAATATTCGATACTCGATATCATTTTCAATACTTCATATTGAGGTAATCCAAAAGTAATATAAGGTAATCTAGTTTACATCACTTTAATGTGGTGGTACTTGAATTGGGTTACTGATTACACTTTTTCAACAGGTAATTAGTAACTGTACTCAAATACATTTGTTAAGTACTCCTCCAGACCCTGGCCAACTCTCGCTAAAGGTTTGTGCGTGAGCTCCTTCAATAACTCTGGTATCGATACTGTTGCAAATGAGTATTGTATCCGAATACAGCGTGTTAGTATCGATACTTATCCACAAATTTCAGTGCACACTTCCCCTCGTGCTTACGGGATTTTTGTTGTCTTTTGGCTTTCTTCTACAAATTTATGCTGTTCAAGTTCTGGGTTAAAGACGCCACAGGGACGATTGATCACGTGCAGGTTGCTTAGGCCGGTCCGGGTGTGGTTGAGTTGTACGCACGCAGGAGGAATTTGACTTCCAATCGCAATACCTGGGTGTGTTAGCTCAACTTTGACAAATTCGATTTAGTACGATTTAAGTCGGACTAACATGTTTAAATGCATTTTAAAAAGTCTGGTTTTAGCCGAACTGACACAATAAATCGACTTTCTCTAACATCATGTAGACGTACTGTTATTATTAAGGAAAGGAAGGATTGTGATCAGGTGACTTGATGTTTGGATAGCATAAGAATGGGTGTCAGTAGGGCTCAGGATAAATGGCAATTTCGCAGAATGAATTCAGTTTGCAAAAACTGAAGTGCCAATCTAAACTTTTCACTACTTTTTCATATTTATAGCTGTTTAAAAAACATGCTGGTGAAAACAAAGAAGATAGTGTTGGGTCAAACATGGATGATACGTGCTGACTGCAACAGAAATAAAACTGCATGAAAACACCCAGACTGTTGTGGGGCTTAATACATGAAATTCGACACCTTTTTTATCTAAATGCTTCCAAAAGAGGATAGATTGTCACTATGGAGATTTAATATGTAGCAAAGTACGATACTCAGGGTCAAATCAAAGGATAAAGGGTACTTTTGATCGGCCACGTCAATGTTTACAAAACTAGGGAGCTGACCGTTGATTTAAGGAAAAGAAGGCAAAGACACAGGTCCATGTTTACGCCACTGTAGCTAATAAGGTGGAGCAGGTGAAAATTTTTATCTTCCTGTTTATCAGCATCACCAAAGAGCTTCCATGGTCATCTCACATCTCCACCCTGTTAAAGAAAACTTGGAAACTGCCTTTATTCTTAAGGAAACTTAAAAAGCTAAATTCTCGTGCCAAGTTCTTGTCAGTGACAATATAAAACAATCTGGCGGGGAACATTACAAACTGGCATAGGATGTGCACCGCCCAGGACAGGAAGGCTCTGCGGCGGGTGATTAAAACCGCCCTGGACATCAGTGGTGCTCATTTATCCATCATCAGTGATGTCGATGAATTGAGGCGAGGCGCCAGCGCAGAGCACAAAGGATATAAAAAGACAATACCCACTGAAGCCACAGCCTGTTCACCCCGCTGCCACCTGGCAACAGATACAGAAGTATCCACTGTCCTTGGGGGAGGGCATGTGAAGTTATTTTGCATGTTGGTGCTGGCAGATGTACTGCAGGCTATGTGAGCACCTGAGGACAGTCACAATATCCACATGGATTTTTATTTTCCGTCGGTTCTGTTCTCGTACTCAGCCTCAACAGAGACTCAGCTCGCCACGCATAGCTGAGTCTCAGGTCCGCACCGCCCACAGCGTTAGAGGACTCCTGCTAAAGGCTCCTAACCTTTCCTACATGTAGCGGTCAGGAAGGAAAAAAACAAAAACAAAACAGTACTGGCCGGTAGGGCTGCAACTAATGATTATTTTAATTATTGATTAACCTGCCAATTCTTTTTACAATATATTGATTAATTGTTTATTTATTCTATGAAATGTCAAAAAAAGTGCTAAAAATGCTCATCTCACTTTCGCCCAATGTGACGACTTCAAATTGCTTCTTTTGTCCAAACAATAACTCAAAACACCAAGACTCCTCATTTATGATCATCAATGATAAAAAGGCAGCAAATCCTCACATTTAAAAGGCGAAACCAGCAAATCTTTTTACTTTTTTATTGAAAAATGACTGACATGGTTAATTGATTATCCAAATAGTTGGGGATTAATTTTCTATCAATCGATTAATTGATCATTCGATTAACTGTTACAGCTCTAGTCTTTATACATCACAGCACATTATATTGATAATTCAGCAGACAAATTCAGTCAAAACAATTTAATTCAAAACTTTCTTTCCAATGTATTTGTTCAGTATTGGCAAATTACTGAACACTCTGATGTAGCTGCCATAACATCAAAATGAAAAATGAAATTTAAGTGCACTCTTGCACTTTAACTGGACGCACTGAAACTGAAAACAGGAAAGTGCATAAGTGTTCTTTTGTGTCACTGAACTGTAGGGCGGGGTTTTGGCCAGGACTTCACCGTATGATACGCATCACCACACATGGTTCATGATACAATACAGACATCACAAAAATAAATATTGTGATATATTGCTGAATCGATTCTTCAGAACAGCCTTAGAGTTCATACACCTACTCTTCATCTTTACATTCAACTCCAGCATGTGTCATTTTACATTGTGTACAAAAAACAGCCATGGCCCAAAATCGTCTTCCACAGCGAGAGCAGTGTCACTTATCGACTGTGTTTGGAGTAAAAGAGTATGTGACTATGACAGACACCCTAAGAGACAGCAGACAACAGTGCTGCACACAGAAGCTCTCAGTTCACGATCTAAACCCACGATCCAAAGAACGCTACGAATTTCCTGAGTCCGACCAGTGTGGAGCAAAGGTACAGGGTGGGTGATGAAGAGAACCCCGGCAAAACGGCAGAGCAGTAAGGTATGGAAGGGTCTTTAGTTTGGGGAATTCAGCTGTGAAGCTGAAACATGCAAACAGTGATCAGTCCCTCCCCTGAGCCCTGTGGCCTGCCCAGAGGGCAACGCGGGGGTTAGGTACTAATTACAACCCTGCCCCTGTTTGATCCCACCGCCAGCATGGCCGTCCGACCCCCAGGTAAACGGGGCAACAGCTGTATGCTGATGGTTATGGCTCACGGTCCAGATGTCACCACTGACAAACGGAGCAGGCCTGGGAAACTATCTGTAATCTCTTCAAAGTCATCCCAACAGCTAGCTTCTGACAGTGAAAGGAAATATTCAAGGACATTTTCACAGCCCGTCCCCTTTTCGCTTCACCTGAATCTGTTACCGTCGCTGCCTCAGATGATTTAGGTCTGTATATTTTGACCCAAATCAAGCGCCAAGTTGATTCTTTTGGCATTTTAAAACCTGCTTTTGTCTAAATTAAGAAAGGGTTTCCTTATTGTTGAACGCATTGTGTCTGTTTCATGTCACGTGGAAAAACACAAAACTTTCAATAGAATAAGTTCAGTCTTTTCATTTCTTTAAGTGACCAGAATTTTGTTGCGGGAAAGATCCTCCTGAAGGACAATCAAACGTCAACTGCATCCGTCAACCGACAGTGAGCTGTGGTGGATGTCACTGCAGTTTTAAGTGAATGACCTCCTGCCAAATACATGTTGACAGTGAAAGTGTGAGGAGACACAAAGGAGGCCGAGGCTAACACTGTCACATTAGAGCTCTGGTTAAGGGCAACAGGTTGCCCGGCAGCACTGATGGACAGCTTTGGGGGATGGGCTGGATGGTGCTACCTCTAACTGGATTTATGGAGCTTTGTACTGTCTTGATGGTACCATCCAGGAAAAGAGCTCATTCACACACACAGACACAAAAATAACAACAACAACACAAACACACATGCAAAGGGTGTGCACGTGTGACTAGACCTAGAAGAAGAGCGTCAGCCAAGGACGGCTGTGGTGTCTCGAACTCCTTGATGATGATCCTCGACACAAAGTTTGGCTTAGAGTTGTCACCGAAAATGCTGGTATCACTATCAGTGAGCACAACAGTCCACGCACCAATCAGATACCATGTAATTTATAAGTGGTAAAAACTGAGCTCTGACTGATGTTACCTAAAATCATTTTTTCTTTGCCGCTCTAAAACAGTACTGAGGAAGTTTTTCTGTACTGTCACTGGTGAATACTATTTTTAGGAGCAACGAAGAAGAGTGGAGAGGAAAACGTCAACATCTGACAACATTCTACACTGGAAAGTCAAAGGAGATGTTTAAGGGATCGTTTTTTATGTGCTGGTATCAGATTGGTACTCGGTATTGGCTCATCTGCAAGTCTGGGTATAAGTCTGCATTGAAAAGGAACAAATGGTATCAGAACGTCTCCAATAATCGGAACAAAAGTGTTTTGTTTGATGTGAAAACTTGTGTGGTGTAAACTGGCCCTTCGCCTTAGACCGGTCTTAAACTGTCAGTCAGACTAGTCTAACTACGACTGTCTGCTGCATGAAACTTAAGCCTGACTTAATTTGAGACAGAAAAATTAGCCACCTCTCCCCCTGGCTAAGCCTGAGATGAGAGCTTCGTTGCCATGTCAACAAACTGTGAGAGACACAAAGACACAGCAATATGAAGTGCATATCTAATGAAAAGGGGAAAAAAAAAAACATTTTCCATTGGAAATAGGACATAGTATCTGCTCCATGGCAAACACCTGGATGTTGGAAAGAGCTCTAAGTCGAGAGAGGGTCTTCAGGGACAGAAATAACTCAGAGAGGTACAAATATCAAGAGCAAGTGGAGAGATTTTGGTTTCCTTGAGAAACTATCGTTCTGCTAGCTGAACAACTTGAGGTAGTTGATTAAAACTACTAAATAACATTTTTTTCGGCATTGCATTCCTCTAACAGGCAAAGGTCTTCTGCTGCCGTAAAATGCTACGATCTACCACTGCCACTGTTGAGTGTCGCCGTTGTGTCCGCCATGTTTTTCTTCTCTGTTGTGGGTCTTAGTTTACCCATAATGCATAGCACAACAGACATGTCTAAATCAGTCTCAGTCACTCACAGACAAGCTTTAAGCAACAGGCTTATTTAAGTGTCTTTGGTAAGTCTGACTAAAAGTTAAATTTAAGCCCAAGACTGGGTCTAATTTTATGCAACTGGGCCCTGGTTGTAATTTACAGACACACATGGAGGAGCTGCGATGCACCACAGTAAATAATGTATTTTGATTAAGTTCTTATCGTTTGATGATAGATTAAATTGTTTTTTGACAATGTTTCCAAGAGGCTCAGTTGTGTTTAAGTGTGTCAGAGGCTCGCTTTCTTACTTTACATGTGCATCTCTTTGGTTAAGTTAAACAGCTTAACTTAAACTGACTGTGTAAGAGGATTGTTGTTGGACAATAAATTCTTCTTGGAATAAAGATTTAATTGAGGAAAATCGCACTGTATTTGTCATTTTCTGTGATAGACATTTTTAATTAAAAAAAAAAAAAGATTAAATCGATAATTGTTAATTTTCCCAATGATCAATCAAGGAAATTTCTTTAAATGCCCATCCCTAGTTCAGGGTGACAACTAGAACAGTGCATAATAAACAAACACTGTCAGTTCACTGAACGTAATGATGAGGTCTCCAACTTCCTATGAAACGCTGTCGCTGGAGGAAGCTGTGTGTTGCCAGGAAGTGCATTAGTGAAAACTAGAGAGAAAGAAAACTCTTATTGTCCTCAGAAGAAACATCAATCAGCCACAGTAAACACAGAGCAACACCTACTCGACATGATTAATCAGTCTGGCTGTTTATCTGCCAAATGTGCAAGCACACGTCCTCTTTCACACTTCCTCCTCTTTAATGCACATCCTCTTACTGAGCTCAGCTACATAAAATCAAGCTGGTTGATCATCATGTTTACTACACATGTTTACTTTTTATAAAGGTAAGCAATAAGCAACCCGATTTAATTTACTCTTTCTTTGAAATGACCAAAATGAACTTAATGATCAGTGCATCAGGAAGTAGCGGTAGTGATAAATTTACAAACTCAAATAACACAAATGACAGGATACGGTTCAGGTACATCAGTGCCTCTGACATGTCAAAACTGATAAAAAACAGTTCCTTCTTTACACATCCATTAACATGGAGTCGTGTTTCTGACCACTTGATGAATGTAAGTCCCATATTCACTCTTCATTTAGCTTTGTTTTTGGTCTCTGTTAACTCCTGGGGGAAATATCGAACTCTTAGCTGCTAAATGCACCACTATGTTCACCAGCAAGCTGCTCACTGAGGCCATTTGTCATTTGGTGCTGAGCAGGTAGTGAACAGTTTGTTTTTAGAGCTTTTTCACTGAAAACTGATGCATGTTGTGGCCAAAAACAACACTGCAGCAGTGGAGAGAGGGAACTCAAACAGGAAAACTTAAAAACAAACATTTGAACAATGAGCTAAAACCTTCTATCTGGACCTGAAGGAAACAAAGAACATAAACGCAAACACTGAGATGCTCTTAGGACCTTCATTAGAGCCGCAACAGTAAGTCGAATTATCGATGATAGAAAATGAATCGCCAACTATTTTGATAACTGATCAATCGTTTCGGTCAATTTTTCAAATAGAAAAGTTAAAATATTTCCTGGTTAAGCCTCATAAATGTGAGGATTTGCTGCTTTTTGCGGCATTTATGAAAATAAATAGTAGTCTTTGAGTTGTGGGCTGCTGTTTGGACAAAAAAAGCAATTTGAAGACGTCACGCTGAGCTCTGGGAAATTGAGATGAGCATTTTTTCACACCTGTTTGACATTTTATGGAATAAACAAGTAATCGATTAATCATAAAAATAATTTTCAGATTAATCGATAATGAAAATAGTTAGTTTGCAGCCCTAGCCTTCATGGAATCCAGTGATTTGTCTTCAGGTGAGTAACCACTGCATTCTGCAAACACCAACACTCTTTCCTCTGTTCTGCTCTGTGCACAGCTAACAGCTAACAGGGTGAAGAGTGGCAGCCTTCGTCAAGCAGACAGCTCACAGAACTAAAGGACAATGTCACACACAGATGGGTTGTTCGGGGTGGAAGAGTGCTGAGCCTGTAAGCCTGTAAAAAATGACTTTTGTCTTAAGAAAGAGACACGAGATAAAGTTGGACATGCAGGGATCGTTATCAGCAGCAGTGTGTGTTTAACTTTCATCTGAGAATGAATTAATTGGTTTTGAGGTTAAATCATTATGACTTTGAATCAATGAGCGAGAGAGATATGAGTATGTCTATTGTAACGAATATAAAGAGGTAATATGCAATAAAACTCGGTCTCACTGCAAGATAAAAGAGTCTCGGCCAGTGTCTCTTCTCTGCACATCACGACGTTTAATTAAAACCCAAGATTGTTCCTGTTGCACACAAACAGAACTCAAGCAGGTGCAAGCAGCAACTTTCGTAAGTATTCAAAATAACATCGCTTGATCATCATCAGCACTTGAGTTACACATATTTTTGTGAGCACTAGTTTGTGCATATTTGCAATTTTCTGACACTCTGACACGTGTCAGAGTCTGTGAGAATCTCCTTCAACAGACTCAGGATGATCCAA
>JAPXVT010000014.1:17841415-17851455 GCA_029823135.1 Acanthurus reversus | reverse complement strand
TTAACTGTGTGTATTCTGCAACACATGGGACGCGATTTCTTTTTTGTAAATAATTGCTACCGCAGCTGTTTTATTAAAGGACACATGGATGTTTTTGTAACACAAAAGCAGCACTTACTCCACATGTTCATCTTCCATTTTCAGAGTAAATAAAAATTAATCAAAGTAAATTTTCATCAAATAATCGATCAAAAATTATATAGGCGTAGTAGTGATGTCATCATTAACAAAATTGTCTACCTATTTCAAAGGCGTGTGGAAGTAGCGTGGAATCATGGATCTGTCTGTTTTATTGTTAAACAGCCACTATTGCAGGTGAAAATCTATTTGACTGACTCAGTCAGAAATATTCACAGGCAAGGTAATTTATGAAGGTTTTATTTACATTTAGTGACTGGCGAATTTTCTTTCCTCGCTCTCTACCTGGTGTTGAGGTGGAAGTTAGCGACAGGCGATGGAATCACACACTTTGAATAAAAATCACAGATTTCTCTGAGTTTGAGCATTGCTTGAAACATTTCAATAATGTTTCTACACAACTAAAAAAATAAAATAAAACAAAGATATAGTTGACTTAAGATATTTTAATATAAAAATGTATTATGAAAAGGTAATCCTTTACAATGTACCTAATCAGATGTAATCAGGGATCATCATATTTACTTGTGTTTAATTCTGATTATGTAATTCTGATTACATGTAATCCATTACTTCCCAGCCCTGGCTGATCAGTTATACTGTTTATACAGGGGTAGTCATTCTAACACATTCAGATTAGTCATTTATAATCTTTATATCTATTTCTTGAGCCTCCAAAGATAAATTGTATATTTAGTAGAAATCAACACCCGTATTCAAACAAAAAATGTCTTCATCAGGGTAATGAGCACATCAAAAGATTTCGCTTTTAAAATGTTTTGAATTTTACATTGACGTGAGGAAAGTGCAGCAACTCCCTCTCATTTATATCAATCAATAATTCATCAATAAGCTTCCTGCAGGCCCTGGGTATCACAGTGTCTGACTGTTGAAAGAGGCCAGATTTTATTTGACTAAAATGGTTTCTGAGCCCAGTTTTGCTTTAGTTTCAGCTTAGTTTTACTATTCATTTCACTTCATAATATCAGTATTTGTTCTATGATAAAATGTGAGCCGATAAGAAATACAATAAAACCCCCTGGAGCATAAAAAAAAAATGTCATCAGTTGTGACAAAAACATCTCACATCAGGAGAAATAACTTAGGAGAAACATCCCAACAAAACTAACAAACAAACAAACCCAAATCTAAAGCAAACAACCAGAAAGCTCAGAAAGCCAGGTAATGAGCAACGTGTACATTCAGGTGAGATGTGTGCATGTATTGCTGTGTGTGTGTGTGTTTGTGTGTATCGTCAAGGTGAGGTTTGTGTACGTGTTTGTGTGTGTGTGTGTGTGTGTGTGTGTGTGTGTGTGTGTGTGAGGCATACGGCACCCAGTGATTATCAGGAGGCAGCTTCCTCCTCTAACAAGGTGTGTTATTAAACAGTTTGGAAATAACGAGGGCCTCTCCGTTTGATTCTTCTGCTATCAAGAAGTTTCACATTGCATTCGTATCAGCATATGCAAATGTGTTTGTCAGCTAAACTTTCACTTTCCTTCCCTGGTTTCTCTGTCCTTCAGTCATTCCTTCCCATCCTCTTCTTCCTCCTTCCTCTCTCTCAAACATGAGCGACGATTACACTTTTACCCTCTCGTCTTAAAACGTCTCTCCTTCTCTTTCCTTCAAATCATCTTCTCCGTTCTGCACTCACCCCCTGTGGAATGAATGTGATGAGGCTGCAGAGACTGATAGGGATATGCACGCACACACCCGTGTACACACACACACACACACACACATGCAGGCACATTTAAGAAATATGCTGACAGCACTTTATCAGAGTATCTGTGTATAAGCAGGAAATACTAAGACAAACATACACATGGATATGCTGGTATGTCTGATAATTCTTTGTGCACACTCTTCACCCTGCTTTTGTTATAACTGGATCCCCTACAGTCATTCAGTTAATAAATTAGTGACTCACTCAATCAGTTAATCAATAAATTATCAGTCATTCACGCAGTAAATTATCTGTCAGGCAGGCAGGCAGTAAATTAGCTAGTCAGTAAATTGGTCATGCAGTCAGTAAATAAGTTACTCATTCAGAAATTATTCACATCATTTGATCTGCAAAGAAAGTATATATATCAGCCAGTCATCAGCTCGTAAATCAGTCTGAAAATTAGTCCGTCTGATTCGGTTTAGTCAAATAATGAGTCGTCCTCATAGGACGAAGCTTAACTTTGTCCTCAGAGCCAAAATGGCTGCTTAACCTCTGATCAGCCTGCCAGCCCGAGATAACACAAGGCCAATTAACTCACAACTCCATCATTACAGATCAAGTTTGCGTGTGTGTGTGTGTGTTTGTGCATGCATATGTGTATTAAAGTCTTCATGCGTGTCTACACAAACATGCCTAAATTCAAGCATATAAACACAGTTTTTGTTTTGCAAGGGTATATGAATTATCCTGCGTTCTTCCTCTGTGTGTGTGTTGTGTTACTGTATGAAGGTTGATAGTGTCATCTGATGTTCCTGCTCTGTGTACTGAGGCAGTATGAGCTACGGATATTACCACCAGCCTGTAAGGGCTCCTTGGATATCACAGTGATGAATTTGTCCGGGAAAGCCATTCAGCATTATGAAGAAGTGGGGAATTCTTTAGACAAATGACATAAAAGAGTGAATAAGGGGGAGAAAGAAAGATAGGAAGGATGGGAAGGGTTTTGGGCTCAGATCTGCTTCTGATTGCATCCTACAAGTAAAGGAACAAATCTGTTTTCCACAGGGATGTATGGTTCTTACTTTTATTTTTTCACTCCGACTTAATAAATTCAAAGTAGCAGCATAGGCTGCAGAAGATTAGACCTCTGATGCAGAGCGGCAGTTAGAAAGGTATTTGGTAGATTTGTACTGATGCTGTGTAAATGATTCGCTTTGAATTATTTCACAACTGTCAGCAGAATGAAAAAAAAAAACTTTAGGTTTATTACAAATTGAGTATTTCGGTCACTGTTTCTTCAGCTGCCAGAGATGATGTAATGGTCCACTTGAAGACGATTTGAAAGTGGATTTAACACTTACATTAGCACTTCCTGTTTTATCTTCTTAATCTGTGCCAACACTTCTGTGGAGGACTTGCATTTGTAAAATTTTGAAGGGGCCAGTGACTCACACTGAGCAGTTCTTTGGTGTAATATACACACACACAAACTAGCATATATTCACACCCTTTTAAATGACACACTTCATCGCACATGTCACAGAGAGGGTAGAGCGATTCGTTCTTGTAGAGATGCTCAGTTGATTGAAGTATACCTTTAAGTATCCATCAGGCTAAGAGGGCTTATCTGTTCTGCTGAGTGGATTTTGTTAAAAATTTACCACATTTCAGCCACTGTTCATTGTTCAACAAGCACCTGTGCATCCAAATTGATTCTTTACCTGGACCGTGACCTGTGTGTTTTCGCCCAAGGAGCTCAAGAGGATTGAAGTGTAATAGACAGGCTCTATGATGGTCAAGGTGTTCCGAAGCCTCGATTGCCACCGCACATGTTTGATGGATCTCAACACACCACCTCAGTCAGCACGATCACCTCTCTCCTCTCATCTCGTCACTTCCTCTTTGGTCTTCCATTCTTTCACTCCTCACTTATTTGTGCTGATCTCCTCTTTATTGGCGCATCTCCTCAGTCATTTTCATATGAAATGATCTCACCCCCATGGGAAACTCGACTGTGAGCCTTTGACTTAGAAACAGGAGATAGCAGATAACATTTGTTTGTTTCAAGTTTACAGTTTACGTGTAGCAGCAAATTTGAGTCCCAGCACAAAATAAATTCAAAAGTAAAATAAATTCAGCATACCCAAATGTTGGCATCTAAATATACTTTGACAAACTCATCTGAAATACAACAGTCTATTGGAGATAGTGATTATTTATGTTTATGTTGTATGTTTTTAAGGCAGGGCTTGTAATTCTGTTCAGAAGCACTGACTGTCATATTGGTAGACAACCTCTAGAGCCCAATTGCATCAAAATATCAAAGGCTCTGGAAATATAAAAGGTAATTCATCGTCTGCGGCTGCAGGAAGGCTGTAATTTCGTCCAACCAATCCATTCGGACAGTCTAAATGAATTTACTGTATGACCTACCAGTCTGTCCTGCCTTCGTGCACACTGCCCATGCATTCATTACGCATGACTGGAGTCTTATGCAACAGCTAGGCAGAAAGCTACGACTGAGCAAGCCAGTTATACAGAGAAAAATGGCCGAGAGAATGAAGTAGTAGTAGTAGTAGTAGAAGTACAACCAGAGTTAATATTGGTAGGTTTGAGAGGAGTGGCTTTAGAGGTAGACTCAAATGGAGGAGGTTGGATTTTTTGGTCAGATACTCCAAAATTTGTGTCGGTCTTGACGGTTTCTGCAGTCCTACCAACCCCAGCTTAACCTTGTTTGATCCAAAAAAGACCAACGTGATACAGCTCACCCATACCACACTGTATGGGTGAGCTCAGATTCCATGTAGGTGGTTTTGTCCTCACCTTCTGTCATTCCCTCTTTTAAATATACTCACATCACTTTGCCTTAAACTCCCCTTGACTCCAAATCTTATTGCTTTCATCTGCTTCAGCCTCCCTGCTCCACCAGTCAGGTTTATGGTTTTCCTATCCGACAGCATTTCCTGCACTTCTTAATTACTCCCTCGCTCCGTTTCTTCGATCTCTCCAACTGCCTGTTCTTTGAATGTCAGTTTTTTTTTTCATTTTCTTCATATGCCAGTCTTTTCAACGAAATACCACGAGTCGCCCTTTTTATTGGATTCTCAGCATGCCTGCATTAGTGTGTATGCGTCAGAGGATTTGCAGTGTGCCCTCACATACTAAAGCTTTATGGAGTTATCCAAACCACTCACTAGCCGCACAAGATGTTTGTTTTAAAAGACAGTAAAAGGGCAATATTAGTTTTATGTCACAGAGAGGTATATTATCGAGGTAGTTGTGTGGTTTTTTATGCTGTGCCATTCATCCATAACGGCACTCAACATAAATGCTTCGCTAAAATCATCCCTGTATAAAAATAACATAAAACCATATAAACCCCTGCACAGTTTTTCAAGTTGTAAATCAGAGTTTGATATACGTTCACGTTGTCAAAGCTCAGTCTGTAGCCTGCATATTTGTCCCTTGTACTGGTCACGAAAATCCATTCAAAAGCAGTCTTTCGAACAACCTTCAAAGATGTTGCTCTAAATATTGGAGGATGTGCACAGACTGAAACTTGACCGACGTTTTTTGTCCCTTTCCTTTATTTTCCGCTCGCACGCAGGTAAATACGCCATGAGAGATTTGATCCATCGGTTACCAGGCAGCAGTAGCAGCAGCAACAACAACGCCACCAGCAGTGGAACCTCCGGGACCACAGGGCCTCCCAGCAAGGCCATGTCAGATGACACAGTAACTGCCATCTGCTGCGCACTGCACGAAGTCATCACCAAGAACATGGAGAACGCCAAAGCCCTGCGTGATGCCGGCGGCATAGAAAAACTCATCGGCATCGCCCGCAGCAAAGGAGACAAGTGAGTAGGCCAAAGTTTGGAGGCCACCACACATGCTGTCACAATGAGAATAAAATATGCAACACTTGTTATGTTTGTGCCATGCTACAGAGCCACAGCATTACCAAACTGTTCATCTTTAGGAGTTAACATAATCTGAAATGTATTGGCAGGAGTCCCACACTGGGTTCAGAGGTTCAGCTGAAATCCTCAAAGGGCACTGAGGATAATGATATAGCCTAGCGGTTAATGGAAAAGTATGTCATATGCATTTTTAACAACAGAACAAAATCACTTGTGCTGTTGTTGAAGTGGTTATTAGATCATTATGATGATATATGCCTACTGTTCTTCGGCAAGGACGATATTCTACTAAGGAGAGGTGAAGAACTCTCTCTCATAAGCATTATTTTCTGACACAGAAGTAAAGACAAAAAGAAGAAAGGGAACCTAATCGTCGACACCGACATTATCTCAGAATAAGCAAGAGAACAAAATAAGAAAATTCCATGTAAAAGCCTGAAAAAAGCAAACAGATTATAACTATTGTGTTGTGATTTACCTGTCAAGGCATCATTCAGCCCACCCTGCTTTGTCAGTGGTGACCAGCGCCTTAATCTGGCCACACATCCATCATTCATAAATGCCCCCGTCTTCCCTTTGACCATTCATCCACAAAAGACAGCTGGAGAACAACAAGAGAGATGCAGAGGGAATACGCTCTGTCTAGCTGCTATGGTAACCAGCGGGTCAGGGGTTGCCATGACACCAGAGAGTTATCTGACAGAGGTCAAACGTTCATTTACTGTAATGGAGAGAGACTCAGTCTATTTAGGGAACTGTTCTCCGGGGCACCATTACAGAGAGAGTTAAGGTGCTGGAAGGAACCTTCATAAGAGCAAATTTCATCGTGAGTGTAATCATCTACTAATAGCCCACACATCTTCATTTTCTCAGAATAGGTAGACTGAGGATAAATGCTCCTTATCAGGAGTTCTATGCTACAGTTACACAGTTGCACACTTTCAGACTAGGAAAATGCCCATTACAGTGCTGCCATAGATAGCCAGCGTTTACCAACTTCTGTGATGAATTGAGGGCTACAAAAAAATATCAATAAAAAAAGTATTGGTTTATAACCAATGCTTTCAAAATGGTTAATGCCAGAACACATCCCCAGAATAATAGCAGCTTTATTAGTTTGGAAATCTCCAGAAATCTTCCGAAAGTTGCGCCCCGGAGGCTGGAATTGATCGCTTTAGCTGAATGAATAATCATTATCTCACAATGACGCAAATCCCTGATTATTTTTTTGTACATTTGTGATCTGTTTGCACTGCAAAATCATCAAATTGATGTGTAAGTATGAAACATTCCTGTACATTGTGTTGGATGAAGAGTTGCCGAATGGCATCCTGTTAGTATTTTTACCCATATTTCAATCCTCTAAATTCTCTCTGGGGGTAAGAAATCCTGTTTCCAGGAGAATTTTTGCTAATTTTGGTGGAGAACTGGAAAACGAGCAACCATTCTGCTTCCCTCTGTAGTTGTTTGAATGGCAGAACTTATGAAGTGACTCCTCCTGGAGTCCTTTTTCAGTTAAGTGGCAGGGATGGGACCATTAGCATGGCAGAGAGGGTCATTTTAAACTCATGTGGAAACTCTTAGTTTTTGTGCAAGGGAAATCATTCTCCGCTGGGGAGAGCAATGGCCCTCTTACTCTTGCAGCCATCACAAGTGCCACTGGCCTGAACACGTCTCAAGCAGCTGTTAAAGGCAGGAGACAGAATGACAAAGCAACATTACCCAAAGGAATGGGGACCAGGAGAAGTGACTCTCTCTCTCTTTCACTGTCTTTCCAGACACTCAGCAAAGGTGGTAAAGGCAGCCTCTCAGGTCCTCAGCAGTATGTGGCAGTACAGAGACCTGCGCTCCCTCTACAAGAAGGTAGGATGCAGTACAACATTCCTAAGGTCTACATAAAAAAAAAATATTCACAAATTAGGTTGTTGGGGAATAAACTAAATTTACTCTGTTTAATTATCTGTGAATATTTGTAAATGTTGCAAAACAGTGCAATTACCCCGTCTTTATATTATCAGATAGCTTACTAGAAGCATAATGCTGTCATAATAATGCTGTTGCAAATATCCTCTGATGAGGCTATCTGTAATAGAGCAATAAATGTGTACTGTAAATAAACTTTAAAAAGAGTGAAAACAAAGTCCGAAACACGTTGTGAAGACGCAAAAAAAAAATTTACAAGCTTTGGCAAAAAAAAGATCAAATTGGATATCAAATTGAATGGCAAACGTGCTAGTTATATTACATTTTTGATAGAGTGTCTTTATAATAACAAAAAGCAATTTCTGTATCCGTCAAATTGGCCTTAAACAGAAGAAGATAAAGAAGCAGCAGCAGCAGTTAAAAAGGAAACTTGATACATGGTTTAAGTACCACATGTATTTGGACAGCTGAAGAGTTTGGTCAGTACCTTTGTGTTCTTGGACTTAAACTCACTGGCAGAATTATGCCTTGTTTTCTGGTCTAGACTAATCTTTGTCAGGATTTACTGTCGTTTCCCAGACTCTGTGTGAATCTCCGCCGGCTAAATGGCTGCTGAGCTTAGCTAATTCCATCCTGCAATCGACAGCTTAGCCAGACGTTGTCAACGCTTACCTCTGGCTGCCACTATCAGCCACATTTTTGTAGTTTATGGTATTGATTTTCTCACAAAACATACAACTGAAAGACAAATGAAACCCTCATATTTATTACTACAACTAAACTTTATTTAATTTCTTTGAGATGCATTAATTATTCCTTTGAAATCCTGCTTTTAGCATAACTGGGAACAGGGCACAAACCAGTTCACACCAAAGCTGGTGTCAACCCTGAGATATAAAAGTAGTTCATGCACAGTACTAGTCAAACGATTGGATATGATTTCTCATGTGAGCAAATGTTAAAAACTGTCCTAACATTTGACGGGCACTGCAACATGCTGGAGCTACATTAAAAGGATGCTGGTTCAATACATGATTCTTGAGGAGGATGATACTGTAAGTACACCAGCAAAGCCAACAAATACACTTTAAAAGACAGTGAATCAAAGGTAGCTCTCCTTCTAAACAACCTCAATGTTATTGTAAGTGTTCTGCAGATAGTTGGAAGCCTGGCTTTTGTAGCCTGTGTGGTTTCCAGCGATGTGTGTGTCCTTACAGATGATCAAGTTTATCGTTTGTGTGTGTAGCCAAGTGCTTAGAGGTGTGTAGGGGCATGCACTTGCAGGTCATTTATTTCTGTATGGCGTTGTGTGTGTGTGCATGTGTGTGTGTGTGTGTGTGTGTACATTCGCCTTGAGGACGGTCATAACCACCTCCAAACAAAAGAATAATGGGATTCTGCTCGGCACCATCACTACCGAACAACAGTGTTTACAGAGGCAAAAGGATCAATAATTTTGTGTTTGTCGCTAGCCTTTTGTTTTGTTTTTTTGGTTAGTTTTTTAACACACACACTCACTTACACGCACACAAGCCCACAACGATGCTTGTGGTTATTTAGCCCATCGTAAAGACTGAGGGATATTAATGCTGCTGGCTACTGGGGAACTTTGGCTCATTAATACAGCAGCTAACTTGTAGCTCAGGAAGAATGGCAAAGGCAAGCCAAGAGTGAAAAACCATAAAAGGTCTAGATAAATGATGATTGGTGTGTGTGCTGCTCTCACTCACACTCGCACACTCTTTTGTCTCTCTCTTTCTCTCCTTCACACATACGCACAAGCACTGTTGAGACCCACTTTCTCCTCCTCCGGCTCTTTTGTTTCTTTTCAAATGACAAATGCCTGCGCGCACTCGCAACTTGATTAAAAGTAATGACAGATGTTCTACTCCTTTCACTTGTTAGTAATGAGTGTGGTTGAGTGAATAACTGCCCCCCCAAGGTTATCTGCCATTCAGCGCACCAGAAACTTTAGACGCGTAATCACCAACTTTCAGCAAGTTATTTGGAAATATTAAGTAACACATTCCAGGAAGGTGTCCTTGGCTATGAATGTTTCTTTTCATCTGTGTGTGGAGTGAAGTGAAAAGGGAAGAATGAAGGTGATGATGTTTGAGCTGCATGCTTGTGTGAAAACACATGTATAATCTAATGCTGTACAATGCAAGCCCTGCAATAATTAATACCTTTATGGTGCTTAATGCTGTATAGTTAAAGCTGGGGTAGGCAGTTTATCTTTGGTGTCATCGAGCAAAAATTCCATAACAACTTTTCAGCATATTGTAATTCAGATGATTGGAAAGAACACTTGAGTTTTGCTCCTCTCCTTGTCTCTGTATTCAGACCTTTATGAAGCTTTTTGTCTAATCACGAGTCATTTCAGTGAGCAT
>JAPXVT010000014.1:17774848-17786156 GCA_029823135.1 Acanthurus reversus | reverse complement strand
TTGGTCATGGCTTGCCCCGCCCCTACACTTTGGCCCCGCCCCCCTCCATACTCAGTTTGTTTGTTGTAGACTGTAAACTCTTGTGGGAGGCGTCATTGCAGACAGTAATTTTTATTTCCTCATTTTCTCTTTTTCCACCTATACAGTTAAGAAAGAACTGTAACATTTTTTAGCTGCTGGTCGCAGCTATTGCAATTTACACTTTTTTATGAAGTCTGTGAAGAAGATGCAGCTTTGGTTAGGCTGCTTGACCCACTCATAGTCATGTAGACGTGCTCAGAATTTGGTTCTGGTTGGTAAAAACAAACAAACAAACAAACAACTGCCCATAAGCAGGGCGTTGCCCTCTGAATGGATATACAACCTGATTCCCATTGTGTAAATTAAAGCAGGAAGTTATAGTTTATTAACCTTTTACCACGTATACTGAATTGAAAGCAGAACAAAGACAATATATGTCATGTTTTACTTCATTGCTTTTGTAAACATATTCATATTCTGTGTTTAATACCAGCAACACCTTGTTGGGTGAAATGCTAAAAAAAAAAAAACACCTGTTTGGGACATTCCACAGGTAAACTGGCTCAATAACAGGTGTGAGCATCATGATTGGATATGAAAGAAGCATCATCAAAAGGCTTTTTGTGATTTTTTTCAGTTTTTATTGATGTTTTACGCAGCTTGCCAGCTTCTTGTCAGGATTCGTCAGCAAGCAAAAAGAGGTCATCTGTGTGTGTAAGTCTGACTCTGACACAGCTTTTTCCACTTTCACTTCAACACCATAAAACAGTCAAGATTACAGTTTAAGGCACTTTACCCTCAGCACTAAGTCCCTCTCATTTAGAGGCACTTTATTGCGTTAGCCCTGAGTATACACTACCAGCTGTTGGCCATGTGGTCCTCTGGAACATTAAAACTGGCTTCAACAAGTTGAGACTGGTCATGCCTTTGACTATCTGCCTGGCAGCCTTCGGCAGATGCAGCAGTTTACTCAGGCGACATTGGGAGGAAAAGGTATTTTAGTCATTTAGATCATTTGGATGCGCTCATAGTTGTTTTAATAAGGCAGCAGTGCCAAAGGGGCAAAGTTACAGTGACATTTTGGCTCCAGCTTCACCAAACTGATCGTTCTTCCAACTTACATCATACGATGAGTGGAACTCGGGTGGATCTAATGTAAATTGAGCCTCATTTTTATGGTGTCGAAAAAAGTCTAAGAAAAAGTAAATGCAGTGTATTTTTTTTAAATAAATTGAATTAAGTTTGGTCGTTCCATGGAGATTTTTGTGTAGAGAGCTACTCTCCACTAACTTTTCTAACTTTTTTTATCAGGGAGGGCATCGCCACTTGAGGTTCATTTTTAGTTCACACGTTCTGATGCTGATTTAATTGCGAGACATTTTTTATTAATTCATACTTTTCAGCATTTCAGAAATGGAATTCATTAAGATGGACCTACTTTATCCTTGATTGCATTACAGTATCATTTCAAAGAATACTAAAAAAAGAAATTTAAATTATAAATCTGGCATACCCTGAGCACTGGGATAGATTATATTTGGTTCTTGCTAAATAAGAGCGAATATGGAAAAATTCATTGTGACAGTGAAGTTCACATTATTGAGCATATATCGTTTATAAATAGAGCATCAGAAGTGGCTTACTGCTGTCAAGGCATAGTTAGGTATAGTTTGCCTGAAATAATTCTGAATTCTATATAAATAATTATGATGAATTAATATTTATTAAAATATCCATTTGGTTTTTAATTTCCCTGTATTAAATTTTTGTTATGCACATATATTGCTTCATGCTAATTTCATGGTGCATGGGGTATGCATTTTTACAGAATGAGTCATACTACATGAATGATTTAACAAAAAGTCATAATGTAATTATTGTCTCATTATATAACCTATTGAGAGATAATATTGCATGTTTATTATATATATATATATGTGTGTGTATATATATATATATGTAAAATATTATATAACAATTTTTGTTAAAAGTAATTTATAATAAAATAAAGGCGTGATATATTTGAATCAGTGAGTGTGTAAAGAAGGCACAATAATGCAATATTTAAGTTGTTTATTGCACTTAAATATTCTGCCATTGTTAGTCATTATTAACTCGTAAATTAAAAACTCAGTGAAATGTTGCAACCCTCAATTTTCAAGGGGTGTTGATGTGATTTTTTAAATAATATTAATTCACTCAAAATGTCTTTTCTCACAGATATAGTCTGGGATAACCACCATATTCATTAACATGCACCATGCCACTTAAAGTCTATCAAGTGTTGCCAAGTCTTTAAGTGTTGCACCAACACCAACCAGCAGAGGGCACCAAGTAAGGATCCCTCCCCACCTCAAGTTCACAGTTTTGACAGAAGCCCTCATGGTGAGCTGATTCAGAATCAGGTCATCCTGTCTAAATCCAAGCCCCAAGCATCACAGGATGACATAATAGATGTCAAACTATTAGTGGATAGTGGCCACCTCTGAATTTCTATGATGGATTTGGGTCGAGTTGGGGGAGGAGGGCAGCTGGGTGGAACTGCTGACCAAGCCTGTGGCGCTTCATAATCTCAGGTTACAATCTAAGCCTACAGCTGTTTAAGCTACGACGATGACCTAAATATTACCTGATGCATTCAGGGCCTAATAGGTTTTGTCTCTCTCTCTCTCCCCCACACACAAAAGACTGGCACAGTTTATTCTTTAACACCCTGTATGAGTGACTTTATGAAGGATGAACAAAACACAAACACATCCTTCTAGAATTCAACTGTCATTAATGTTGGCATGTATCTAAATGTATTTAAAATGCATTCTGTGGTCCAATGAAACTTTATGTTAGTTCCTAAAAATACTGCATGACAATGCTTCATATTCACCTAGGAAACCAAATAATTCCGGTCAGCCAACCTTGGATGGCTCATGACAAATTGCACACAGCGAACATTCTTGGCCATGAGACTGCACTGAAAGCAAATGGCCTCTTTTTGTATGACACATTTCCTCTGTTTAATGTCAAATATGTTAATCCTGAAACCACTTACAGTTGGCTAAGTGCAGACTTCAGTAAATGTGCAGTTTGCTCCTCTTTTGTCGTGTTCAAATGACTTCCTCTGGGCTGTTTCTAAGCAGATTGCCACTCTGAAGTCAATGGAGTTTATTTGAAGAAATGATTTGACTGTGCAGTACCCTTGTAACCCTGTAGCCAGTCATCACCATGTATATTAGACACACACTCTTGGATGGCACTTAAGCTGCAATCGCCATTAAGAGTTAGGACCGTGAAATTGCGCTCTCAAAAATCCCAACAGTGTTATATCACGGCTTTTCCTGTGGCTCTGTGTTTAAACTATTGCTATTTTTTGGCACCATTATTTTCACTGTTCTAATGCTCAAACAGGGAGTTGACCTCTTGTTCTGTAATGGGTCGACTGTTTTTATCAGGGTCCATATGTCAGGGATTATCACTCCAATTCTACTTGTACTGTGGAAATGACCGAGGTTCGCCGTGGCTTCTCAAACTCCTCATGCCCCCAGTGCTAAGATGATTTATGAAAATCAAAAAGAGGAAAAAAACAAACGTCATTTTCTCATTAACTCTCTAGCACAACATGGCTGAGGCATACGAAATCATAACAACAGAGCATCAATATTTGACTCAGTCACGTCCAGTCACCGTCAGCACGAGTGTTTATTTTGTCCACATCATCCACACTCTGAAACACCAATCAGTCTCATTCATTGCATGTTAGTTATTTCTCTCATAGCCAGTGTTAACGAGGTTTTGCAATGTAAACATTCAGAGTTTGAATTTTCCTCCCACTGTATGAAACATCATCATAGTGCTCTACATTTCTGTCTTACTCTCAAACATTAAGACTAGAAAACATTATTGTTTATACCAGTATGTGACAAAGTCCATGTTGAATACAAAATTAAGAGTTTTTCCATCAAAAAGCATTAAAATATTTAATATAAAATAGAAATGTAAAATACATTCATGGGTTTCTCATTGTAGAGCAAAACAAAAAGCATCTAAAAATATTGCTTCCAAATGCTATTAGATTCTATATAAGCTTATGTTTAGCTTTCTCAGCCAATCCGACAAGCCCGTTAGTATTTCCCACTGAATCATTATGAAGACATTATTCCAGAATGTCTGAAACAAACTGCTTCCATGTCACAGACAGAGAGATGAACATATTTCTCATATGGTTCCAGTCTCAAAGAATGTGTGTTAACAAGTGTCTCCCGCTCCAATACAGTGTAACACGACAGAAACACGGCTGTATTGAGCACTCAAAGCATAACAAAATATAGTCTTGGCCATCCATCAAATAGCAATAAATATGAAAAATAAGTTAGCTACAAACATTTCAAGTATGAAATTTCCCTGGATATTCTCTGTTTGACATCATAAAGGACACTGAGCATCGTGCAGTGCTGTTAAAGCTCTGGCAGGCATTTTCAAGAGGTCAACCAGTCGTCTGTCCTCTTGTAATACTGCTGGTATTTCTATGCTTATCCTAAGTACATGAAATGTAACATTTGTCCAGATTTCTTCTCTTTTTGGGGTAGTGTGCAAGACATCCTCTTACGCATGGTGTTATTTTTTTTTCCCGACAGCAAGGTGTCTCTTGGTTACAGCTTCCAGCCTCCTCCTTTCGGCCTCCTCGGCTTTCCTCCGTTCCTCTTTTAGCTCCTTGTACCGCCACTTAGGGATCTGCAGCGGGTGCCCCCCACCATCTTTGGCGCTGCTCTTCCTCCGTATCTTTTCTGGTTCGTAAGTGGGCGTGGGGGCCTTGGTAACCCTCACTTTGGGGATGCTAAACCCCGGCCTGACGCTTCTTCTCCTCAGCACCATGTGCACGGGCAGCAGGCTGGTCCTCCGCAGCTCCAGGGCTTCGTTGTAAGCCACCATGCCCAGGCTGGAGCTCCGATGTCGAGGAAACAGACTATGAGGTTGGAGGCTGGCCCGGCGGTCTGCTGAGCTTTTGGCCACCAGTGTGACCCGAGAGTTCTGGAAGAGTTTGAGGTGGCTGTCCAGCCTGTCAGGGTCGACGGAGCGGAGCTCCTTGGCGCGCTGCTGTCGGATGATCTCAGGAACTGCATGGCGCCGTTTGCCCACACACGGAGGGCTGTCAGGACACACCTGAGAAAAAACAACAGCCTCTGAATAGTAATACTGGTTATAAAATGAGTTGTGTAATGCTAGTAGCACTGCATTTCAATACTAGTGATAACAGCAGAATTCTTGGTGCTTAATTTGCAAAGAACAGTGCTCAGTCGCCCTTTTTTCTGCAATATTGCGGTACTGGTAATCCTGCATGAATAACCTGCTTATCAGATAAAACTGGTGTTAATTATATCCTTTATTCTGAATGAATCCATAAAGAAGCAGAGGATCTGTTAACAAAAAAAATATATAAAATAGAGATTTAGTTTTTAATTGCCTTATTACCACAGTGTTGTTATTGGTTTTATTTGCACATCGATTCTGTGACACAGCAGCAATAGAACTTGTATTTCATCCTGATTCTTGATACAAAAACAAACTTAAGTGATTTGCACAATGATGCAAAATCACACAAATGTCAACAGCACAGTTAAATTTTAAACCTGTGGACGGCGATTTGCACGTTGCACAAGAACGCTTGGCTCCATCTGAAGATGAGAAAATAAACCCTGCTATCCCCAGCTTTGCTGAGTATGTGCAAACCCCACCAGAAATAATGCAAAGATGAGCAACTTCTGAGACCTTTAAAAAAAAAATTCTCTTTTATCACAGACAGTGGTCACTTGGAATAATTGCTTCACCTTATCTCAGTTTGCATTTGCAAAATGCTTGCTGGGTGTGAGGGGGCAAGTCAGGGACATGTGGGCCGGGGTAGATGCGTTCATGGATCTCGTGGTGTGCTGCGAAACGCTGACTGGAGTAGACAGTGAAAAGTAAACATGATAATTACTTACTGTGTGGCATGCTACAGCAATTAAAGGGCTCCTCATGGCGGTTGTGATAGAAACCATGTGGTCGATGACGCCTTCATCCTCGGGGTTGGTGACATTGGCGATGTTGAAGACTTGCCGCACCGTGTCAGACAGGCGTTTCAGACAGCCTCGGGGCTCCTGGGCTTTGGCCACCAGTGACACAAGCGGAGGCCACTCCAGACTGAAAGAGCAAATTTGATATAAATGTGCAGCACAGTGCAGGAACTGTAAGTCATAGCCTCTCATAAGGCTAATTTTGTGTTATCTTTTGGCTGCTTAATGCAGATGTAGTACTTTATGCTTTGTTGTGGATGTCGATGCAGTTATTCCTACTACTACATGTTCTTCTCCCTTTTTGATGAATCAACGTCCACTTGTACTAAACCTCCTATACTACAACTTTTTTTTTTTTTGCCTTCTGTCTAAAGTATTGTCCACAAGTATAGTACATGTATATTTATACATAATGCATTTTCGCATTGATAGACATCGCTAACATGTCTTTGTACAAGCTTGCACCCAAGTGTACATTCACTCTTATTACATTGAGGACCAGATGTGTCAGAATTTGCTTTGTAGGTCAGTACATCTCCCACAACACAAAACTTTGCAGGTTTTGCTCAAGAACTGGTCTGACCTCTAGTTGCAGGAAGCCTACCGGTAATAGTAGCTTTTTTTTTCAGGCTTCCGATTGGTCAAATGACTTCAGGGATAGGGTTATATCTGCGCCTGTTAGTTTTGCATGCCCGTGACAGCACTTTTGCATTTTCATTTGGATGCAGATTTGTTTAAAACAGTGCTTGCATGTGTAGATTCTTCTGGAGAATGGATTGAAAAAACCCTGTTTTGAAAAATACCTGGACTGTGCATCAATAGAAAGAAAATAAAGTGCAGTGAAATCAAAACTGTCCAGAAACGCTGATGAGAAGATGACTTGTACATAACTACGCCGCAAGAATGCTAGTAAGTTATTCATTCTCTACAAGGCCAGCTGTGTTCATGAGACAGATCATCAACATGCTGAGTTGTGGAGATGCTCATGTGAAGACAGAGCTTCCATAAATGTAGCAGTTCCACTACAAACTAGTCAGAAATATTTGCTTGACACATGGGAATCTTCTTGTCCTCACCTCCCTGTCTTTTAGCACAATTGTCAAAATCCTGCAACGCCATGAGGAAATGCATCTCTTCCTCAGACAGACAGACAGACAGACATACAGAGAAGCAGCTGTGGCTTTACCAGTATGTATCACAGTACTGGCGGGGGCAGGGCCGTTCCATCAGGCGCGTCATCACCCAGGCAGTTTCGTAGCGGCCAGTAAATATGGCCCACTCCCTCGCAGTCAGGTTGCGGCCAAAATCCCTGGCATTCAGGGTCGCTCCTGGTGAACAACACAAAGAAGGTTAAATATTTTAACCAGGTGGATACACAGTGATGTGGGTTAAAAGATAAGAAGGTGGAAATAAAAGTAGAAAAGACGAGGACAGTAGATAAATCATGATTCGACTTTTAGAGATATAACCATTTGTGTCCCATTGTTGCTAAAACTCTCACAGGACCAGTTAATGTGTTTAAGTGCAGAATTAATGCTAAAATAAACATGTTAAAAAATTACATAGGTTTCAATCACATCATCAAAGCTCTAATTTGGTATTAAATAGCTCATCTTCATTGTTATGGCTAAAAAGAGAATAATTATCTAATAATACCAGTCTAGATCGTGGCCAAAACTTTATTTAAATTCTCCATCTGTCCACCATTTTTCTGAAAGTCTGTTCGTAGTTTTCTGAGCCTCCCTGATGGCACAAAAACGGCAGAATAAACAACATCTTTTTTGGTTGTGATCGGTTGAATCTGTCACCCAAATATCCAGGTAATTTGTAAAAATCCAGACAGATACGTGTGATGTGTGTCTGTGTGTGAAAGCCTCCTGGTCGCTTTCGATTTTTGCACATTTTGTCTCATCTTCCTCACCTGCCATCATGAGCGCGCGCACACATTCCACCCTGCCCTGCATGGCAGCTTTCATCAGAGCGGTGAAGCCGTGGCAGTTTCTCCTCTCGATGTCCAGCCCAGAGTAGTAATTGAGGAGATAGTTGGTGATTGTTATGTGGCCTTGGGGGACAGAGGGACGGAGAGCAGTTACTGCAGGGTCACAATGAATACACAGCCTGTGATGGTAATATTGGCTCTGATGAGAGCTGCTAAATGCTTATTCACGCTTGTTATATTCCAAATACATACGGACGTTCCTTACTCGCTTTCACTCACCCATCATCTCTATTTCAAAAAGCTTGAGTACAGCGAGTGCAGACTTGTGTTTTTTTGGCATGTCTGTGTGTGTGTGTGTGTGTGTGTGTGTTCATCTGTGTCAGCATTCGTGCCAAACCGCCTGTGTGTGTGTGTATATTCGTATCTGTGTGTGCATGTGTTCAACAGTACTGCCCACTAGCCTGTCAGCTTTTGCGTATGTAGCAAAGTAAGAGTCTGATATTTCATATAGGGATGCATAAAATAAAATATAATAGGCCATAAATTATCAAGGAAAATGTCTGTTATCATGTGTTATATTTATAATGAAATTGCAGCCAATTAATTGAATCCAATATATTTAGGCAAATTGCAGTCATGTCACCTTTTCCTTTTCTTTATTAACCATATCAGTCAGGGTTTGGATTCTATAGAAACCTTTATTTAAAACAGATATTTAAAACAGTTACATGTCTGATTTGACACACTGGGCTCTATTTTTGTATCTGCACAAAGCTGCTCTCAACACAGAGGCAGGCGTATTAGTAATCTGGTACAGTGCAAGTGGCTTTTTTTCACGCCTGCACCAAGCTGCTATTTTCATGCACTGACATGAACCTGGCTGCACTGAGGTGGGTGGAGCAAAACAGAAAAAAGGTGTGTTGCAAAGATGCACTGGTGCATCTCAATTTTGATGTTATTTTCACCTCCGCCAAACCCAAACCAGGCCTAAGTGCAGCGCAGCCGGCAGAGGGACACTTTCACCGCTTTAGTGGGGAAGAGTGCACATGAACGTACCTATCAAAAATTATTTTGGGGTTCGGTGGTTGTTCTCTGCATTTCCCTCCACTTATATAAATAATAAAAACATAAATTTTTATTGCAACCTTCTATTTCATATATAAATATAAAATATTAAACTGACTCTAGTCTATTGAACCAGATTTACATCGGTGACGCACGGTCAACGGGTGGCCAGTTGACTCCGTATGTAATATTAGCTTCATCTGCCCAAGCCAGTCTGCCTTCATCAGCCTATGGAAGTTTACTCACAGTAAATTCAGCAATTATGAGCCTGAACCTCTCGGACAAGTAAGTCAGTTTTTTTGTGCGTAAAGTTTGGCTGGCGCCACTTGTCTGCTCTTTCTTCAGCCATTAGGAAATTGACACAATGGTGCGTCACAGCGGTCTTAAAGGTAATGAGAGAAGCGAATCTAATTGCCCAAGACTGAAATCAGCTGTGACACACCCTTTAATTGTCTATTTCTCCTACGTTACCACTGCGTCAGGCTATGCCACAGGTGCGCCCACTTTTGTGTTTACCAAATTACCGGTGAAGACTGCCAGACCTACTTGTGCCCAGAATTTAGACCTGCGTCTGCGCTGTGCTCAGATTCACAAAAAATAGAGCCTATTATCTAAATGCATTTATCTGGCAAAATGATCCAAAAAAGCCAAAACATGTTTGTTCAATTTTTGATTTGATTTTTTAGAAAAATAAAACATTCGGCAATTTCAGAACTTTTCTTTGGTTTTGATGTATTGTAAAAGTGACGGCAGCTGGTCTCGTTAGGTCAGAGCTGTGGAACATTAAATCTTTGTTCTTGGCTTTCTGGCAGGAGTGCATGAACTCTCTCTCTCTCTCTCTCTCTTTCTCTCTCTCTGTTTCTTACCTGCTTGTGCGGCAGTGATGAGAGCTGTGTTTCCCTCACTGTCCTGCCAGTTGACATCCAGATACGGGCACTGAGACAGCGCTATGACCACATCCACATAACCTTGGTAACACGCAATCAGCAGCCCTGTCTGAGACAAAAAGTGACAGGAGAGGAGACAGACGGAGGAGTTAAAAGACGAGGGAAAGGCAGAGAGGCTTAAATATTGAATCAGCAAAAACGTTCAGGGAAAAAAATTTGCCGAAGGCGAAGGAGCAGATGAAGTAAAACAGCAGTAAAGTGCTGACACAGAAGTAGTAGTATAAAGAAAAAGGGGATTGCAGCACTGTTGGTAGGAATCCACAAGACCATCAGATCTTTGTGCATCTTTCAAAACTAATTCCCCTGAATAAATATGACAACTCGTCTGTTCATTGAGAACTGAACCACCTTGAACTCAGCGGAAAAATAAGCTGTCGCCTCAATGTGATGTTGTTGTGTACTTTCGTGAGTACGTTGGTATGCCTGCATGTGTGTGTTCATGCCAGAACAGGAACCCTTTTATCTGTGTGTGGATGTTTGTGTAAATGTCGATCTGTGAGTGCGTGAGCGCTGGAAAACTCCCATAAAAGTTGGGTGCTTTCCGGAAGGTGCACACTCCATCAGCCAAGATCAACACGTTTACCACCAGAGGGAGAAGAGTCGTGGGGGTGTGGGGGTGGGGGGTTGGGAACACAGAGTTCTCAGATAACGTATCACACACACAAATTATTTCTGTTAGAAAGAAATGGCCTTCCCTAGCACAGGAAGATACATGGTGATTTGTATATTTAGTCATTACTGAGTCATAAAAAAACTAATTTGGGCCACCTGACTCTCTTGAATTTGATAGTTTTTCCAAACCTATTCTAGCAGTCAGCATCAAGGGTTATACATCATTCAATTCAGGAGAACAGTTAGTTCCAAACTGGTCCATTTGAAGTCCCAATTTTACGTTCGCTTTATCTGAGAATGGACGAAATTACCCAGAATTATTAAAAAACATCATAAAAATTTAATGTTGCTTTACTGTGAACTCAGATAGAGCCTCAGAGAGTTGATGTTCTTGGATGTTTTAGGCTCCCAAATGAATTTTTGTCAACATCTCAACTTTCCAAAGCAGGTTGCAGCCATTTCTGAACATATTACCCTACACATTTTTCACTAAAAAACATCTATCTTATTTTATTTACATCTAAATTTACTATGTAGATGCGTCCAAAAAAAGGGACTTTTGTTGTTCAAATATATTGTAAACAACAAAAGCAAACAGTGCAAAAGGTGGAAACCATCTTCAAAAAAAGCATTTACAGTGTATCTGCAACAAAACACAAATATGTGAATGCTCTTGATAA
>JAPXVT010000014.1:17666319-17684188 GCA_029823135.1 Acanthurus reversus | reverse complement strand
TATGTGTGTGTTAGAGAGAGAGAGAGAGAGGGAGGGGAGGGAGGCTGAGAGAGAAAACCAGCAGGCAGGCGTTAGAGCAAGTCAGAGTGGGAGTGAAAGAGCACCAGACAGCAGGGTGTAGGGAGAGAAAGAGAGAGAGAGAGAGAGAGAAAGAGGTGGTGAGTGTATGTGTGGCCAGAGAGAGAGGACAGAAAGGCAGCTAGAGAGCTTGAGGGAGTCGATAGAGTGGGAGCATTAGAGTGCTAGATAATGGAGGTGCAGTCAGAGTGTGTGGAGCCTCCTGTGGCCCCTCAGTGTGATCCCCAGCCCACAGGGAAGATCAACAAAGCTGCCTTCAAACTCTTCGGAAAGCGGCGCACTGGCTCTGGAATGGCCAGCTTCTTCTCCTTCAGGAACAAAGGGGCTACAAACAACGGCAACAACGGGAATTCTGACAATGGGAATTCTTTGAATGGAAACAGCGCGGCGGCATCCGTGGAACTCGTTAGGAGCAAAACCCACGATGGACTAACAAGCACTAACAACGATGCTGATGGACAGAGAGGGGAGGGGCCTGCTAGCCTGGAGGCGGGACCTGTGAGGTCTCTCAGTAAATCACTTAGTTTCTTCTCTCTACTCCGACGTGGGAGTTTTAGGTCGAGTGAAAATGGAGGGGCGGGGTTTGTCAGAAGAGGGAGGGGCCTAAAGGGCTTTTTCAGCAGCATGCGATGGAGACGCAAGGAAAAAACAAATGAAGCAGAAGGGGAAGAGGTAAAAGGGAAGAAGGAGAAGGATGGGGACACTGTCGACTCTGAAAAGGTGAAGGATATTACCCTCACACTCGAACCGACTCCATATCATCACCAAGAGGACTGTGGAAATGCAGAGACAGAGCCGAACATAGAGACTCCAACTACTAGTGTTACCATGACACCCACACACTGTGTTGCCATGCCAGGGCCATCTGGTGAGCCAGACTCCCCCTTTCCTTGCACACCCATGGACTCGCCATTACGCCCTCCCATTCAAAAAGCCAAAGCTTCAATTTCCAGCCTCACCCCCTCACTTGCTACACCCCCTTTGGACCGCTGCAGCACAGGTGACCCACCCTCAGAGCCTTCGGTGGACCGCCTGTGCTCTCTCCTCTTCAATGACGTCACATCCCTCAAGAGTTTTGATTCACTGACGGGCTGTGGCGACATTATTGCTGACGCAGATGAGGAGGGGCCGGCAGGTAATGGGGGCAGTGGCACCAGCAGCAGCAGCAGCGGGGGAGGAGGGGGGAGTGTGGGTGCAGGTGCTGGGAGAGCGGTTGGGATCACCAGTGCCATGTCTCGTGGCTCCCCAACCAAACCTGCTCTACCGTCCCAACTGACCCAGCCCATGTTCTCTGTTTCCCCAAGCTCAGTGCCTTCCTCCCTGCCAGCCCGGGCGCGGGCACCACCTCCACCACAGCAGCACCCAGCCGGTAGTGGTGTGGTGGCCTACATGGGTGGAGGGGAAGAAATGGCAAGTCCAGAAGGGGTGGACGATGCAGACATGCAAGGGCTCTGGCACATGCTGCCCTCCACAGGTGACAATTCCCCTGCTTTGCCTCGATCACACCAACCCCCCTCCTCTACCCCCACTTCCACTTATCCTCCTCGCGCCACCTCCAGCCTTGCCAGTAGCCACCTGCCCTCGGCCACCAGGAGTGCTGACCGAAAGGCGCCCCAGGTGAAGGCATTGGGGCTCAGTAAGATCCCAGTCGTTGGTGGAGCAGGAAGCCGTGCAGCTAAACCCCCTCTCCCTCACACACATGGCCGTCATCCCACATCACCTGGTGAAAAAGAGCTTCTTAGTGACGAGGGCTACTGGGACACACCCTCGGCAACACCCACAGCAACACCTGATGAGAGCGGGCTGCAACGTAACCAGAAGATGGCCCTGTCACGCGACAGTTGCTCTGGAGACCACCTGTACGACCTCTATAATGACCCAGAGGAGGAAGGAGAGGAGGAAGAGCAGGAGAGAGATGAAGATCTAAACAGCACTCCCTCTCCATCCACTGAGTACAAACTGAGCCCCACTTCCCAAACAACTCCTCCATCCTCCTCCTCCTCTTCCTCTTTCAGATCAATGAAAGGCAGCACCAGCCTTCCTCGGGAGTCCAGGATCCCAGTAAGCAACAAACCAACTACACCTCCCCACTCTGCAAGCCAGTCAGCCCTTTCATCTGTTCTAGAGGCTGAATCCCCTCTGCCAAAGACCCGCGCGCCTCCCCCAGCTCGAACCAGAATCCCAGTATCCAAGGTGCCCGTTCGTCGTTCTGGAAACAAACCTGGCAGCACAACCAGAGGAGCTTCCCACAAGAAGTAGTTCCTGTCAAATGGGTGGTTCTCTCCTATAACTTATGGACTTAAGTGTTCATGACTTCAGTGCTGTTTATGCAGAGCCAAAAGTTTTCCCAGGCCAAGAAAAATGTTGAGCTGTAGAGTTAACAGTCTATAAATTCCTCTCAGATCTTGAAAGCATTCATTCCTTAAGTGTTTTGGCTTACGATGGGCTAGAATAGAATAAGTGGTTTTGTTCACTTGTGAAAGTCACGAGGAGACTCCAAAAAGCTGGGTTAACACTTCACAGATCTCACCGGAACTTTAGAGGTTGACTCTTGACAATCCCTGGACTCGCAATAGACACATTTGCCTTGCAACTTTCCCGGAAAAGCTCCTGACCTGCTGAGAGTTTAACAGCTCATGATTGCACAGTGGAGAAAAAAAAGCAGAGCACCTTTTTATCTTTTGCATTTTTCCTATGGAATTCCACATGGCATAACATGATTTGCTCAAAAGGACCTAATCTAATCAAAGTTGTTTTTTTTGTTTTTTTTTCTGAGTTTGTTATCTTCTCTAATCCGTAACAAATTACCTCCTAATCCTTTGATCTTTGAGCCAAAGTTAAAAAGAAAAACAAGTCTTCATTTCACAGTATCTAATAGTCCTGAACAGACTCAAGCCTGGAATAACCTGACCTTATTTGTTTGGCGGTTGTATGTTGTTTCTGCTTCAAATATGTTTTTTTTTTTTCTGACTGCACACTGATGTGCATATATATAAATGAACACTGAAATCTAAATTTTTTTAAAATTACTTATCTACTTTGCAGCTACACATTCGCAAGACTACCCAATATCTTATCCGATTTTTTTTTTCTTTTTGGAGAAGGAGACATCCTCTATTTTGACTGGTTGTTTTTTTGGTTTTTGTTTTTTTTATCTTGGATGCACTTCAGTGTTTGCTGCAGCCTGTTGCATTTGGATCTTACTCATTCCCGACTGCATCACCTGACGTACATCCATAGGATGTCAATCTCTGGGATTTACAACTGTATTACCAATGGAAACTATCGCAATACTCAACCTAGAGGGATTCCTTGCACTGACGCTTCAACACACAAACACATACAAAAATACAAAATCACACATGCATACAAACATTTTCTCTCCCTCTTTGCATGCAGTGCCGCACATACAAGGCACAAAGGTCAGGGAACGTCATCTAACACTGAATGATCTTAGTTACACACACTGTTCAACCTTTGGCACTGTCTTTGTAGCTACACTGGATGACTTTCTTCTCTGAGGACACATACACAAGCAACCGATGTTTTCTAGTTAGTACTTTCTTCACTGGATTTCATACTGTTTTTATAGGCTCCTTCTTCCTACAGATCTTCAACTGTGATGGCACCAGCTTCTTAACACTCTGTTTTCTTTGTGTTCTTCTGTACTAATACATTGTATAAGTTGATGTGAGCAGATGACAGGGAGGCAACCTTGAAGAAAGCCAGGATATGCTTCTAGGTGTTTTGTTAGGTAGGCTCTGACCCAAAAAAGACAAGGAATTATGTCAGGGTTAAAGAGGAGGAAAAGACTTTAGAGTCATATAGTATAACTACCCAAATCACAGCTTAAGATATAAAGCAGAGTTCAGAGCACTTCACCCTTCTTCTCCTGATCGTTTTACAAGTAAACATTTTATGACTTCATTCTGGGAACCACCGCAGCTGTGTGTGAATATGAATGTAGCCTGACATCATTGTAGATCATTGGTCAGCATATATTTTCCCCCGTTGGTCTGTTTTCCTCTTCTTCCCTCTTTTGTGGGGCAAGACAAATGATGGAGTTTACTGTTTTCTAAGTCCCCTGTGTTCTGAAAGATGAAGACAAACTACTGCACAGTGTTGCAGCCTTGCAAAGCACCACTTGTTTTAAGAATGAGGGGGTGTGACGCAGTCTTAAAAGGCCTTTGTCAATGATTCAGTGAGACAAGTTACAGGGAGCAGAGTGTTCCCTACCCTAGAAAACCCTAGATGGGCTTTCATTGGAAAAGACATTCGAGATGATGCAAAATCCTAAACACAATGGTACCAATGACACTTGAGGGTCGCTCTAGTTTACGATAGCTTTCCGTCTCATTTAAAATGTGATGATTGATCCGCATCACTGCTCCAGCTTCAGATATCTTTTCAGCCTCCTCATGGTGCAGCGCACGACAAGCCATGTGGTAACTTGATCCGAGGTCTGCATTAAGTGTGTTTCTCACCTGATAAAAAGGGCAGGCTAAAGGTCATTGTGGAGCAAAGAATGATCACGTCCCTTTATGTTTTCTTGACAACACTGTGCTCTTTTTTTAGTTGCTTTTATTATTATGCAATTACTTTCATCCTACCTTAATTTGAGAGCTGATTGGTAAAAGAATGAATGGACTAAAAGAGATGATGACATAAGGTAACTATTTTGTTGATTGATTGATGGCGATTTGATGATTAACAAATTTGATTTTGTTATCTTTTCTGAAAACAGCTGCCTGAAGATTCCAAAAATGATGATTTTACTTTAGAAATTGAAATCCTCACTGTCACAAATCAAATGTAAACATTAAGAAAGAGTGGGGAACATTGAACTGGACAAGGAGCGATCGTTTAGCATCAAATGTCTTGATTAAATATGGCGTCCTCCTTGGTTGATGTCACACATTAGCCACAGAATACAAGTTCTCTTGTCCCTCGTTCTAAGTAGGACATATTTTGAGTAAAGTCAGACCTTTGGGTCTGGCATGACTGTATGGCATCAACCACAGAGGCCACCATATTGCCGCCTGGCTCAGTTTCTTGTGATTTCTTTCCAGATTGGTACCTCTTTCATTTTTCCTTTCTGTTCTTTTCTCAAAAACTGGGCCTTTATGAGATCATTTGCTGCAATGATAAGCACATTATGTTTTCCTTTTTTTTTATGTTAACGTCTTTTGTTCACAGTGTGAAGTCTTTCCACTTTTCATATTTAATGAAATAAACTGTGTTTGCGCTGATAGATGAGCTCACGACTCTTTGTAACCACATTTACACAAAAATCCAGAGACTTTGTGTACTTGTATATTTACAGCTAAACAAGACAGAGCCCTTCTCTGCTCAGCTCCCATCCTCCCTATTTCCACCCCCACATCGTGGTGGCTTAAATCCCCAAGGAGTAGGTTGGGTGGGTGGGAGAGAGAGTGAGAAACAGAGATGCTGTTGTTGATGTGCAGCGTGTGGCATTTTTGTTGTGGCGTCACACTCGGGGAGAAGTCTGCTTGGCTTGGGAGTAATAGGTTATCAATATGTTTTATTGATCACTGAGATGAAAGCCTGAAGCACGTGTCACTGTTTGCTTTGTTCTCTAGGGAAAAAGACACATAGAGTCAGGGACAGACAGCCAAAGTGATGACAAAGGCAGCTGATGCACAGCTGACGTGGATAAGGAACCTGTCTGGCGTGTGTGTGTGTGCGTGTGTGTTGAATATACATGATAGGGAGGGTTCCATTGTTTTGAGGAGGACACATGTTGCTAGAGAAAGCTTACATGTTGTGGTGTGGGTGCGTGTGTGTATGCAGTGGGAGGAGGATTTGGTGCAGTGCGAATCCCCTTTGTAATGGTGCAGCAAACCCCCCTCCTCTCCTCTCAATCCAGCTCTCTCTCTCACTCTGTTTCTGCACACTGAGGTTTATGTAAAAGCCTTACGTAAGACCATAACACTCACTTGTACCAGCCCATCAGATCAAAGCTAGTGTTGCTGACAGTGAGAACAGTGCTAGCTGGTGTGCGCGCATGTGCATGCCGGCTGATCTCATCATTAATCTCCAGCTGCTTTGGGGCTGGATGTAGATACTTATTCTCATTGTGAGCCACAGTTAAGCCAGTGTGTGTGTGTTTTCGTGTGTTAGTCAATAAGCACATGGATTTTGTTTGTGTTGAGCAAACTACAAACCACTGAAGAGAAAAATTCAAGGGGGAGGAACAGAGAAAGAAATACATGACCAAGAACGAGGACAAAGACAAGGAACAAGATTTTCTGTTTGTGATGGAGTTCATGAGGCTTCAGTGCTCTTACAAGACGCTTTTAGCTAGTGTTGATGGACAGCAGCTAGGCTACAAGTATAAAAAAAGATGCAATAAAAGTCTTAGAACATCAGATTGACTCAGTAATTTCAGTTTGGCCCTAAGTTAAATTTGTCCAATGTTTGCTAACATGCGCTAACTTTAGCTACAAGCTAATAGGCCTGGACCAAAGGAAAAAGGGACAAAACTCATGAGTGTAGCCTACCAAATGGAATGTGGGTAATTTTTTAGAAAAGGTAGCATGTGTGAGCACTCACAGTGATAGGTTTAATGAATTATCAGTGTTTTTTTTCTGGTCCAAATAGCTAGTGTCTAGCTGTTGTCTGGATTTCTTTTTGCAAACTTTCTAAGGAGCTCAAACTTGATACTAAGGTGTCCATATTCCAGGCTAAACGAATGTCTCTTGTCATTTTAACAACACTATATTATGTTAATGTTCTCCTGGCTTTCATTTCGAGGGAATCATTGTGTAACAAGATTTCACTATCATTACAGCTTGGTTAAATTAAGAAGAGTGTTTATATTTCTCTACAGGCTACAGCACAGTTGTAGATAGCCATTTGTCTGATAGAAGAGACAAAAGAACACATTTTATCTTTTCAGAATGAAAACCCCTATTGATGGATATCTTTAGATGCTGGTGGTGAAAAAAAAGGAAGCATAGAAAGAGCAGAGTGATATTCCAAATAATCTTATCTTGATGGTAGGTAGGGTTTCCTTGCCTTATAAATCTGTGTGTGTGTGTGTGTGTGTTCTGTTTGCTTGTGATGGAGCCCTTAGCACCATTCAAAAGCTGTACCCCACATTCAGCATGGCAGCCTCTCTACAGTTGTTCCCATAGTAACTCCACTAGGTCAACCAATGAAAAAAGGGGGCTGGGCAGGAAGGAGGATGGGAGAGTGTTTGGGGGGCAGTGGTGGTTTCCGACACAGTGTGTGTGTGTGTGAGAGAGAGAGAGAGAGAGAGTTGAATTAGAAGCAGTAAAACAAATGAAATGATAAGTACACAAATTAACCTACATTTAGAAATGCACATGCAAATACAGGCCAATAATAAACACACAGACACAAATTCCACCGAATTATACTCATGAACATTCATAGTCTCAACCAGGTGTGTTCTCAAAACAGTGCTCTGACCTTTAACACACATCCTCTAAACACATCAATTTCTTATGTAAAGGTTGCACTCTGTTCTGCTGGATTTCACCTCTGCAGCCTCATGGGAAACCCCATGCACCACTACCACCACCATTTGTCCTCACTTTGCATCCCGCTCCCTCTGTTGGTGCTGTCTTCGATCCTCCCTCACATCTCCGATGTTGTGTAATCCTCTCACTTGTCAATAATTCATCTACAGACCGCTTATGACTCTATGAATGAAACAGTGAAGACAGCTTGTGTATGCAGTACAGTGTGTTCTTAAACGAAGCTTTGATCCTGTAGACAGAAAGTAAGCTACATAAATATGCCTTATATTAGTCAAACAGTACAACTAGTCCAACGTCCTCTCCACAGTGACATATCCTATTTCAAAAAGATCAAACGACAGCATTCAATTAGGCCTCAAAATGAATGGCAGCGCGTGAGCAGCAAAGTAGAATATAAATCAAATTTGAGTCACAAGATTAGTGACGACCGAAGTTTCCGTAAGGATACAAGGTCAAGGATGTTAGTTAATGGTCTGATATACAGAGCAATTGCAGTTGGTAGTAACAGTATTTTGTCAGTGATAATCCAGTTTAAAATGAACTAAAAAAAATCACAAAGCAAACTTGCATCTTAAGTTTAATTTAGTTTTGATGTTCACAGAGAAGATAAGTGCTAGTCCATATAACACACATGCCCTCATAGCTCTTTTGCTTTAAGAAATCTGTGTACCAGCATCACATTTTTTGGTTGTACAAAACACTATGTCTTTGCAAAAGGCCACAAATACCTCAAAAACAGTAAATCCATCCATAACAAAGAAAAAGGCACATAAAGCAGCACATAACTATCACCAAAGCTAGTTTTCTTTTCAATTATTATCTGAGGAAAGTCAAAAGTCTAAGTAAAAACATAACAAAGTGGTAGGCTAATGTTAGAAAACCTCTAGAGCCAATTGAATAGTATCTATTTAAACATTTCAGTTCAGCTAAAACTCTGTTTACAAGTTTCTAACTTCCACTGTACACCTTTCTTCCTATCAGTCCAACAGTAATGCACAGGAAAAAGTTATTACATTGTAAAGTGAATTTGAAGCTCTTGTAAAAATGACACCTAATATACAACGGTTTATTTCCACCAACCAAACACTTTGCCTCTGTCTGATTCACTGCATAGGCTAAGTAATATTTGCCCAGACAATACACAAAAATACACCAGATGTGACAGGTGCCAGAATGTCTCTTGTCTGACATCCCATGTGTCATAAACAAACACATTTACCCACCTTTTCTTCTCTTTGATCAGACTGCCAACTGTTGTGTAGGTTAACACTTGTTCATTTAAAGATAACTTTATATCAGATTTCTGCATCACGGCAATAAGAAAAAAAATAGTAGAATGTTTTCTTCTCCTGAGGGCTGTTTCGGCGTAACAGATAAAATACAAATTGAATTTCTGCACATCCAAAAGTTTTTTTTACCTTGACTCAGTTTTTAATTGGACAAACATGTACACGTGTGCACAGGTTTGTACACATAATCCTTAACCAAGACAAACGGTGGACACATATGGGACACAGTAGTTGAATTTCAGCTCCTTTTTGTTGAGTCTTAAAACTTAGAAACCAGTGAATCAGTATTTAATCAGAGCAGTCCCACATTCACAACCTCCTTCAGCTTGGCGGAGCATAGATGTCAACAGTGATAAAAGTGTATAGTTTATCCTTTGTAATATTCTTGACTGCGTATTCAAGGGAGTTGATCCCATCTATATCCATGGTCGCCTTGGTTTGCGACAGTTTATCAACATTCTTTGGATTGACCTCATTGTGCAAGTCTCTGTTATGTCTGATCATCTTGTATTTTCCCATCACCAAGTCAGGTCGAGAAATGGACATTCCACGAAAGATAACTCGCCCGTACACATCATCGTCCTCACCACCCCAGCCCCAGTAAGTGTTCGGGAAGCCGTTAATCTTCATGAATTGGGCCTTGGACAAAGAGGAAACCCCACCAAAGAATCGTGTGTAGGGTAACTGGAAACCAAATTTGTCCATGCCCACAGCCAAGTGTCGGGGATTGTCAAAGCATCTGTAGAGGTTACGATCGTCCATCGGAACCAGATCTACGTCTGAGAAAACGAAGCACTCAAAATCATATTCCTTCAGTGCTTCAACATAGCCTACATTCAACAGTTTGGCCCGGTTGAACACTCCGTCTCCATCCTGGTTGATGACATACACGCCGTAATCCAGCTGCTGTCGCTTCAATATTGGATGGAGGTAAAACAGCCAGTGCTTCAGGTGCTCATGCCGATTTCTGAATGGGATGATGATCGCAACCTACAAATTAAATAACATCAATGAGTTGCAAAATATTGAAGTGATATTCAAAGTGCAAAGCTTTTTTTTTTTTTTTTTTAAAGCAGGTTAACATGCTGCTTACTATTCAAGTTTCCTGTAAGACTTCACATTTGAGTTTAGAGTGCAAACATTGGAACATTGGAATGATATCAGTTAAATAATCTCATGTAGATTTAAAATCTGGTCTGTCCTGCTTTGACTATGGATTGTGTTGTCTTTTGCCAAAGGCCGTTTGACTTTGTAAAAAGTGGACGTAACTTGCCTTTTTGTAATGAGCAATTTAAACGTATTTAAGGTTATGTTTGGCTAAGCTGTAACAGATCCTACAGCATGCTTTAAACATTCAGTTTTAGCTCTTAAGTTTTTCAAAACTGTCGTTAGGGTAAGTTTTTATTTCAACAGTTGGAACAAATATTTAATTCAAGATTTCTTTTATTCCAAAAAAGTAGATTTATTCATATTTTACTGATTACAGTGTTGCTTAGGCTGGCAATGTCCCATTCGGTTATAAAATGAACAAAATTGAAGTCTCTGAGTAATCCTTTGATCTGACACCCTTTACTGCTTATGATCATAATATCAACCAACAGACATTAACGGCAATTTAAAAAAAAGTGCTCCACACATATGACTGACATAGACAGACGGATGAAAAATTACTAATTTTAAAGTAATTCATTTAAACTTACTTAACATATTTTCTCAATTTTAATTATTTATGAACAAGACTAAGAGGCCACAGCCATGCTGTTGAGGCTAACATGCTGATAGTGTCAGTGTTTAGCTGGTAATATAGTCATGTTAGTGTGTTAGCATGCTAATGTTTTGCTAATTAGGACTAGACACAAACTGCAATAACCCCTGATGGGAATGTCATTACTCTTAAGGTGTATCTGGTCATTTACCAGTGTAGGACAAACTGACATTTTGACCTCATGATGGCGCCTAATGAAAGTAAGACCATGAATATCTGGACCAAACGTTGATCCAATCCATTTGGTAACTGTTAAGATATTTCACTGAACAGGTGAAAAATGTGACATGCTGTTGACACCACAGAAAAAGTCAGGGGATCATAAAAAATTGTTGAGCTTATTGCCTGCTTTCATCCAGTCCGTGGATGCAAGCAGTAGATTCCTTGAGCAACACACTGCCATGACTAAAGCCAGATCAGCAGGTGACACATGACCAAAAGGTTAGAAAACACACCTTTCCGCTAAAAGACAGGGGATTACTCACTAGTTGGGTCAGATGCTTTTCCCAGTCTTTCAGTGTGTCTAGAAGCAATTATAATACTTGTATAGTAGCTTCTCATTTAAGTACAGTAAAAAAAATAAAAAGCTTTTTGAAAAAGAAAAGAAAAAGAAAGCTAAAAAAGAATTCCCTGGAGGTATAATAGCTGATCCTGTTTTAAGACTTCAGTTTGGTGGATATCTTGACTGCCTTTAAGAAATCACATGAAATGGAAATGACTCACAGCAATGGAAGCCAAAACATGCTTTAAGTTAAAGGGTGCCCATATCTCAGCTTTAGCCAGTTTTCATTTTATGAAGTATTTACGTACATAAAATAAAATCTTTCTTCACTGGAAACCCACAATTCTGATAATGTTATGCTAGTTTCGTTTCGACACATCTCACAAATAGTACATAGCCTGCTGTGAATGAAATGGTTCACCTAAATTTTGACACCTCTCTTTAAATTAGATCCCGCTTATCTAAAATCCTGGCAAACTTTTTTATTTATCTCTCCATTCATTCACTTACCTTTTGTCGGGAGACACAGTCTGGTGGCTTGTACCTTCCTCCATCCTCAAGAAGATCACTGACGTCCCTTCTCACCTCATCCAAAGTCCGTGTGTAATTAAAGTCGACATGGAGAGGACCAGCGAGATATGGAGGGGTCTCAGGACAGGGTCCCAATGTCTTGTTCAAAGGAACTTCTGGGGCTTTTTTCTTCATCTCTAACAGCTTTTGCACTTGTTTTTTTATCATCCGGGAAAGGGAGTCATTTCTATTCGCCATAAGATATTCCTTAGCCAAAAAACTCAAATTTCTGCTATTGTTGTAGCGTAGAACCACAACAAAACACGCCACACTGAGGAAAGCAAAAAGGGCCACGAGACTAAAGAGTTTTTTCAGCATGTTTGCTGCCCTTGAAGTGGAGTCCCGTGTGATCAACAGCTCTCGCACCGCTCTGGCACCTGCATGTGTCTTTGCAAGTCAAACTGTTCCAAACAAAAAAAAAAGGCAGTCAAACAGGTTATTATTCTCCCTGGCTTACTTCCTTGTTTAAGTCATCCGATCAGGTTTGGCCTCACACCTGTGGTCAATAATTTATAATGTCTGTTTTTCCCCTTCTTTTCCCCTTTGATGCCCTTGTTGTTTCCACCAGAATGTCCCACAATCTAGTAATGGGAAACAAACAGTATATACAGTATTTTTTAGTAGTCTAGATTATGAGTTCCTTCAATTTCTTTATCATCTGCAAGTATTTTTAAAGTGACGATAATTTACATTCACAAAAACGAACAAACAAAAAGTTCACACTAAGAAAAATACAGTATACGTTATTAATACTATTAATAATAGAGCAATTATAATTATAAATACCTGTGTACTGACAAAGGGGGCCCTCTGCTGGTCAGTGATTGTACTTGCTGGATTTCCTGAGTGTGTAGAAGTTAACAGACCAGAGCTTTTTCACAACCCTGTAAGTAGTCCTCAAAGAGCAAGCTCTCAACTCTGAAAGATGTCCTCAGACAGATTTGTTACAGTAAATCCAAACTGTATATCACATATAAAAAAAAAAACTTGTCCACACCTGCTTCTTGACATACGCAGAGCTCCCTTTCATTTTCTGCTGCCAGTCTTCTCGCAAAAATTGTTTGTCCTAGGAGGGCAAAACCTGCAGTAAACATAGGCAGGGTTGTCTTGCGCTTAGTAAAACAAAGACTGAGGGTATTTCCGCCCGCAGTACAGTCCCCCCTCCTTGAACGTCACTGATACTGTTAGTTTCCTACACTACAATTGACTTCCTTTTTATGTGCAGATGAACCAATAGTAGGTTCAGTAAGGGGAGTGCCATCAAAAATGAGGAAACTGGTCCCGAGTGAAGGCAGAAAAATAAGAGGGGTATCTGTTACACCGGTTACACCCTCCTTTATGAATACTTGCCCCCCAGCAGGAATTTACATTAACAGATAATAGATATAGTCACAACACCAGAACTAAAAAAAACTGAAGTATGCTGAGCAAGAGAAGACAGGTTTAAAAAAAAAAAAAAAAAAAGCTGGGGAAATGTGGAGTTTTTTAGTAGGATAAAACAAAACTATGACAGTCTGTCAAAGCAGTTAAGCTAACTGAGATGTTGAGAGGAACTGGACTATCCTATTACGTCTTTCACATGTAAATTTGCAGGTTTCACACATTCAGCACCTGACTTGAGCTGAGCGTAATGTGAAACAGAGGAGCTTCAGTATAAAAGCACCACCTGCCCTGCAGACAACTGGCTGGGCAGAGGAGCTAACAATGCTCGCTGCTCTAAAATGAAGTATAACACACATTATTGAAACGTTTATCTATTCACTATCGTTATGATAATGTGTGGTCTAATGATGATATAGTCTAATAATTCTGTGTACCATCATTTTTCCAAATATTTTTAATCTTTTTTTGAACAAAAAGATGAATAAAGTTACAAATAAGTTATCATCTTTAATGTCTCAGCTTAATAGCTAGGCCACTAAGTTGATTAATATAAAAAACAAATAGCGGATTATGTTGTTTTGAGGGTCATAAGATGAAAACAGCATGTACAGTATGGTTGGCATTACATTCCTACAGAAAACAAAGCAGTCACGTACTAAACACCACAGCTGATAAACACAGATGACTCTCAATTCAAAGCATAAAAACATTTGTGGGCGGTTGAGTATTTTGAAAATGTGGCTTGTCCGCTTCCTGGCAAAATTGTCCAATTATAAAACTAACATGCATAGTTGTCACAAAACTAAACGTTCAGCTGTTGTATGTAGGAGCCAATAACTGCTCCCAATTCTTCCATTAAAATTCATTAAAATTCAGAGAGCTGCTAAGAAAGCGTTCAGACCTATGGGGTGAAAAGTGTTGCTGTTTTCCTCACAGTTCGCCTCACATGGTTGGATCCAGCAAGTGCATTACATGTGAACAGCTGAATCTTGCAACTGAGTCTTGAGAAGAATATTTAGCAAATAGGTGAAAATTTAAAGATAACCACACACCCCAAATATTAGGGGGGAAAAAAAATGCTATACAATGGGTTAATACTGCAAATGTTAATACAGTTGTCTGGCTCAAAGCTCTGCCTTGACAATCAAACTATTTCAAGGGAGTGGCTCTAATGTGCTTTCGTACTGAAAGATGAATGCAGTTTCTCATGACAGTTATGGTCTGACTATTTGCCAGTTGCTTCTTGCTAACAGCTAACAATATAACCGTCTTAATTAGTCTGATTTAAATTAAAAGCCAATATCTGTGTGTCTGTGTGACAATAAAAACACGGCTACAAATGTATTGTTAAGTTTTATCGACATTGTTAGTCAAAGGAGCTTTCGAAGGTTTCATGTTCACAGCTAAGGTGACTGTTTTGTCATAAGAAGTACAGGCTCACCTAAACCACTCACACGACACCATAACACACTGAAATCGGGGCCTCATTTAAACCAAATCAGCTGCGGCTTGTTGTTAAACTTAACAAACAGCACCCCCTAGTGGTGCTTTTAAACCACAGCAGCTGGATTGCATTTGCAGAGGACACCAGATCTTGTGAGCCGCAGAATAATCAGGTTTAAGAGACCATTAAATTTGTCCCAAACAATGCAGCACAATGTGTCTTAAACAGTTAAACATCATGACTAATGACCATGCTCCATACATTCCATGAACAAATGTGTTTTATTTGTTGTTGTTGTTGTTGTTGCTGTTGTTGTTTTAGTGTGGATGGATTTTACTGAACCAACATGTCATTTTAGATGCAAGAGTTGCTCTGATTGATACGAAAAACACCAGTTGTTTGAACTAAAATTAGTGCCTTGGGCAGGCTTTGCTTAAGAAAAGCACTTCTTAAAAGAGCCCTGTGTTCAATTTAGTGAGTCGTTTGTGCGGTGAAAAGTTAGCTTAAATTCAGCAGTCTTGTGTCCTCTTTGCAAACCTATTATGACTGCGCTCTTTCAGACTGTGTTGTTTTTAGCTGTAGTCATTGTCATAAAATAAACAGGAGAGTGCATTTAAGTTTGTGTGCTTTTCTATGTGAAACACAAATTAGGAACACAAACACTGATGCCTCTCTTTATCATCATGAAGACGAACCTAGTTTGCCTGCCACGTCCCCTCAAAATTAAGATTTACTTGCAATGTGTTCCCAGGCTACAGATTCTGTCCAACATCTAATTATAGTTATGTAAGCCATGACTTTAAGTAGTGTTACTGACAGTTCTGTGGGAGGAAGGGTTAAGAAATAAGCACATGTTCCCCCCATTCCCGGACATTTTCCCAGGACTTTGATGGAGATGTTCCTTTGTTCATTTACTATGGTTCATCGTGTTCGCTAAGGGGATTCCTTATTGTTTTCATTACTGCTTCAGTTATGTGATATAGATGGTTAATATGTTGATGTTGGCATTCATCTGGACTTGAGTTCTCAGGGTTGAAAAATAGCCCGAAGTGCCAACCAAGATGTTAGATGTTTGCTTAAATCATAATTCTGTCCGAAAGTGTTCTGTTAGCGGCCATAAAAGCTGAACTTTTTGACTCTTGAGAAACTAGAATAATACATGGGTACTTTTCCAGCCTCTGGGATTTTATTAGTGGTTTGTGGTTGATGTTTAAAAGACAGAACAGGGAGAGGGGAAGATATTATAATTAAAAGACCACTCATTTGGAGTAAAAAATCAGATGGAAAGCAGTTAATTACTGTAAAAATCTTTTGTAGAAGTTTTCTGCAGCTCGAGATGTGCTGAAAACTACATTAACCAAACCAACAGACACACATTATCATTTATTTTTGGGGTTATTTGATGGGAGGACAACTTGCAGTTTGTATGTGTGCCTATGGATGCAGTTTTGTACTTGACCACTAGAGGGTGCTCATGTATTAGCAATAAATAATAGATATGCAACTGGCAGAAAAGTCTGAGATTTCAAAGACTTTGCATACTTATGTGTAGGATCCTGTACATCCAGTAACACACACACACACGCACACACGCACACACACACACACACACACACACACTCGTAGGTCACTTTTGGGGAAATTACATAGATTTACATTCATATCCTGTAGACTAACCCTAACTTGAATTGCAAAACCAATTCTTGCCTCACCCTAACAGCTATCCTACTGGGCACAAAAGTCATGTCCCTATATATACTATGTGTGCTGCATGTTACCGCACATGTGTGTCTTTTTGTGAGAGAGTTTTGTTCTTGACCGCATACTTTTGGATAAACGGGCTGCTGTTTGTAGAGAAACCTGATCCAGAGGCCTCTGAAGATGGAATCCAGCTTTGGTTTGAAATTTTCTAATAGAATTCTTCTTCTTCTTCCTCTTCTTTTTTTTTTTTTTTTTCTCTTTTTTACACCTCCTCCCGCTTTCTCTTTTGCTTATTTTTGCTGCACACACCAACTTGAGTTTCACAGCAAAAATGATGCTTGCTGAGACTCATTTGAAACCAGAGAGGCAGGCGCGTTGGATGGGCATCCAACCTAAACTGAGCTAGCAAGACTGGTAACCCCTGCTGATTTAGCCACACAAGTCTTTGCTGGCACCGTGGCATCGCTTTGGATGATGGGAGAGCTGCTGTTTTTGGACCCACATTTTACTTTGCATGCATGCTTGTGGTATCAGAGTGACATTTACGCAAAACCTGTATAATTTCTTAATTAAATAGAGGAGCAAATGTTGAAACATCTGCTCCCCTTCAGTCTTTGTTCACAAGTTTATACAGCAGACCCAAGATTTTTTTGTAGGAATTCTGCGGTGGTGATACAGAACAATTTTCCTAGTTTTAATCAGGCTTTTGCTGAACAGTGCTGCAGTGCCATTTGAGCAGGATTTTGTAAATCAGTACAGGATGGTTTGATAATTATATCAAAAACACAGTACACCCCGTCCATACAGATACTGTTTAATTCAGCTAATACCAAGACTTCGTCAAACTCAATTTATTTTCACGAGTCTTTTCTGTCAGACATGGTATTTGTGGCGAAAAAGACACAAGGAATTAATTAACTAAATATAAATGTGTGTGTGTGTGTGTGTGTATATGTTTTTGTAGATTATAGCTTGAAATGTGAATGTCAAATGTCAAATATTTTTGGCTGAGTGTAGATCCTCGGAGAATTTCCAAGCTTTCTATAGGAAGGTTAACACACTCCCCGACCATCTGAGAATCTGAATGCATTGCATACAGTGTATGCATTCACTGCAGCCACTCACACACACACACACACGCACACACACACGCACACACATACACATACATGCACATTTATACTCAACCACAGCTCTTAAAACAGCCCTAGTTACAGCCTAGAGAACTCAGCAGTTTAGTGAAACATGATGCCCAGACCATAAAAGTGTGTTTGTGTTTGTGTGTGTGTGTTTGTGTGTGTGTGTGTGTGTGTGTGTATGTGTGTGTATGTGTGTGTGTGTGGTTTTGAGTGGTCTCAGCTGCGTGGGACACACTGCAATGACAGCCAATCAGAGCTAATTCAGAATCAGAGTGGTTTTGACGGTTCCATGCACTACCCGGGGGAACAAAGACGTTTGTGTGTGTGTGTGTGTGTGTGTGTGTGTGAGAGTGAGTGTGCGTACGTGTGGTTGTGCGAATGTGTTCGTGCGCACACCTCTCAACCTTCCCCTGCACTCCACCTGCTTCTCATTGCCCAAATGGTCTGACAAAATCTGGTTTTTGATATATTC
>JAPXVT010000014.1:17483291-17499711 GCA_029823135.1 Acanthurus reversus | reverse complement strand
CATCCTGCTCGAAGCTGTACTTCCTGTGCCCACAGCCTGGTGTTGGTTTGTTGTTGTTGTTGTTGTTGTTGTTGTTGTTGTTCATGTTGTTGACGTTGTTGATTTTCATGCTTCTCCCTCCTCTGGATGGCTATTTCAGTTTGAGCAAAAAGGCTGAGAAGTAAACCCTCCTCAAACCTTGGAACTTCCCTGGCTCTGGTGCTATTGACGGGACCTTGGTACGTCTCATATACCCAAACACTCACACATACACACTCACACACATACACATTCACGTTGATGCTGCAGAGTGTTTCTCTCAGAGCTCCCTGCCACCTCATCCGCCTGCTGCCTCGAAAGAACTGGGAATACCATGGGATCTACCAGAGACTCACTCACACGTACACACAGACACACGCCGGATTTAATACGCACGTGCACTCGCCGGTCGTTTGAGGCTGCAGGAAAGTGAATAATCAATTAAGTATTGATTTCTTGTAAGATTTTGTAAATTTCAAAGGCAAAGACAAAGAGGGTAGCTTAAGGAGAGCCGCCGCGAGCGAGAGGAGCCGCAAATTAGCCAATAAACACAGACAGGGGGATAAACGAAGGTGAACGAACGAGCCACTCGTCACTGCAATATGCTTCTGTTCATTTCTTGTTTCTCTATTGTTTCTACATGCCCCTCCAGATGAATTAATGCTGAATGCGACAATGGTTTCCTATGGAGACGAAGAGATGGCGATTGGGCGAGCGAGGGTTAAAAGCGAAAGCTGCAGGAGGAGAGAGAGAGTGACTGGAGGACTTGGTAATTAGGCAGTCGGCAACACGCACCTCATCAGTATGCGGAGTATGCAAATTGACCGGCTGGCTCTTTCTTTTTGTCATGGATCAGAAGGCAAGAGCTGCAGAGAAGAATTAAGAGCTATTATTCTACCCAAGGAGAGGCTGATATATGCAAACGAAGGGGAGAGGGAGAGGAGGAGGAGAGCAAGGAACACTCTTTTAACCACAGAGATATACAATGGACTCCACTGCAAAGGAGAGTCAAATACAATCACACAAATACAGTCATTCTTCCTCACACCCTAGGAGATTGTTCTACATTTGCGCTGGATATAGCGAAAGAGCAAACGACAATCAGACATGCACCTTCATTTCCCATTATGGCTATCTCTTCATATTGATAGGCTGCTTCGTGGATGATAATTACCTTTTGGAATATCGAATCCCGAAACGAGCCTCGGGATGAAGGAACAAGAAGAAAGGACAGAAAAAAGAAAAAAAGAGCGGAGGTATGCAAAGGCGCTAATGATATTCAGAGCGCTGACTGTGTGTCATCTGCATGATGACAACGGCCAATTATAATGAACCATTGGCTCTCCGCCACAGATAAGTAGGAGAGAGAAGGATATGGGTGAAGAGGAGGGGGAAGCGAAGAGAACTTCCCCGTCCCTTTCTTCTTAATTTGCCGCTGATATTTGCAGATACTGTCTCGTGTGGATTTACAGTAACGATGCATGTTGAAAAAAAGACAACCTTTCCTTGCATTGTCCCTTTAATGGAATAAAGGCCACAGAAGATGGGTATCCCTCCATGTAGGATTAATGGCTGCTTGGGGTGGTATTCCATCGCCATGTTGCTCAACTGGGCTTTGGTTTTGGTGGCACTCGCTCCTGTACCAACCATCGCTCTGACTAACCAAAGAATCTGTTGGAAAATGCACAAGCATACGCACACACGGCGGCATCTTTCACAGTTCCGCCGTCTCCCCTTCCTCATCACACTACAAAATGCCTCCCCATCACCGTTTTGCATATTCGCATGCTGCCCCGCCTGCCACAAAGGACTAAACAGCCGTATGCAAAACAGTCTGGTATCCCCACTTACATAGTGATGAGACGAACAGTGTGAGAAAGAGAGGGCGGGAGATGGGCGGGGGGTAAAACACGATGGGGGGCAGGAAGGTGGGGGGGCAGGAGGGCCACAGGGGAGCTTGTTGGCACTAAAAAGGGGCACGTGCAGTGATACCACTCCTACTATGTGATGACAGAAAGAGGCGGGCGTGGGAAAAACTGAAGAGTGGAGGGGGGAGGAAAGGGAGGGGAGAGGAGGGAGATGGGGGATGAGGGCATGTTGGCACTAAAAAGGGGCACGTGTTGCTGAAAGGAGGAGGGGCTATGTGGGTGGGCTAGGTACCGTGGGAGGTACAGGGAAATTGGGGGGTGAGATAGAGGCACAGAGGGGGGTGGCACGAACCGTAGACAAATGTCTAAAGAGGAAGGGTTGTTTGATTGAGGGGCCACCTGCATTAGGGAAGAATGTCACACCATTAAAATACAAGACGCACTGTCAACCTCCCTACACACACTCACACACACTCACAGACGCACATACCTCTTATCAGATCACAGGGGAATATGCCAGGGGGCGTGGCCGCCATGCCTGTGACGGTACACGGTAACTTCGACACAAATACCCATGTGTACTTCCACAGACCTGCAGGGGTGCCAGCGATGTGTCTGCACACATGCACATACACAAACACACACACACTTTTTTTTTTCATATGCAGATACATCAGGAAGCTGCTCAATCTTTACTGCAGACCTGGCACAAAGCCAAAAAGGTGAAACATGGTGTGTCTGGTAATGCATGTAGCCTACACAAAAGCACAAACACGTGTTGGACTAGCATTTCTTTTCATTCACCGATTTCTTCTTCTGTTTTTTTGTGTTTGTGTGTGTCTGTGTGTGTGTTTTTGCTCATTTATTAAGGGACTGTTTTGATTTTTCTGCTAGATTTCATTCTCTTGTAAAGGCGATATTATTGCATTTTACAGCATTTAATATTTAGTAGGAGACCCTAAACTATCATCCACTATTAAAGGCCAATAATCATCACATCTACTCTTTTTTAGATTGCACATTAAAAATGTTTCTATGCATTTTTTTAGTGTATTTTACACTTTTTGTAACTTTGATATATTATGTTATACAGTAAGTGTTTTTACTTGATATTATTGACAATAATTAAATTTTCCAGTGAAGTTTGTTTAAAATTTAAATTTTATATAAAAAAATTATTTCCACAAAATAATGACAAATGTTTATTGTTCAACTGTAAAAATGATGTGCCAAAGATGAACACTGCAGGAGGCCATGTGTATTTACTCAGTGCTATTCCATGTGTTCATTCAGTTTTACTGGAGTACATATTTTTGTATGACTGTTGCAGTTATTATTTTCATATTACTTACCTTTGTTAACAGCAAAACACAATAGTTTTAGAGGAAACAGGCATATTTACAAAAAGGTGCTGGTACAGTAAGAGGGCTTTTGTGAAAACAGTAGATGCTGTCACTTTTAGGTTTCTGTTCAGGACTAGCTCAACTTTGAGTCATGTGTGTAGCTGAACCTTGACCTTGGTGACAAAAACACTAAATTGATTTGACTTCAGTCAGGAGTTCACGCTCGCCATCTTAAAGTCATCTAGTTGCAAGCCGATTTGATTATTTTCACATTCACTTCTAGTTTAAGAGCGATAGTAGTTTCACATGTCCTTCTTGAGATGCGAGCCTATAGCTTTTAGCCTTGCTAAGTGAATCATCAGTGGCAGTATCAAATTACCCTCAACAGAGACCAAAGGTTACTTAAAGGCCTTTTAGTCATCCACGCTGGCACACCAGCTAATTTACAGCAGACTCATTAGACCAGCATTAAACACAATTTCCTGCCGACAAATTTCATTTGGTAGAAAAATCATTACCATGGCAATAATAAACAAGCTTATACAGTAGTGGCTAATGGCAATTTAAGTAACCTAATGTTGTTAGCAAACCCCAGAAATAGCAACAGTGGCTTCAACAGCTATGATCAGAGCTCTGTTTAACACAGATGTTGACATGACAAGTGACTTCTTTGGAGTTTTTTTTTTTTTTTAATTTCTTTTTGTTTTCTTTCTCTTTTTCTTTCCTAAGCTTTGTCTCGGGCCTGGACTATGACAGTGGGAATATAATGTTTCATAACTGTCAGTGCACAGGGTTGTGTGTAGCCTGGGGTTGCTGTGCTGAACAATAAACCATAATTTGATAGATGAGAAATTACAGCGGCCCATCTACTGTGCGGGGCCCTCACCCCGGGCAACGCAATACCGCGCGAGATGATGTGTCACATTTCTCCGAGAACGGGAGAAAAATGAAATTATTCTTTTACACTTTGTTAATAATGTCTGAGTGTGTTTTGAATGTAGCATCCCTGTTTGTTTTATGTAGATAAACTAATATAACAGATGAATGTGAGGCCTCTCATTGGCAATGCCAATTATTACAGGCCCTCTGTTCTTTAAAGTGCCATACATTGCGATGTGAGAGGTGCTGGCAGGAATGATAAGCCATCAGAGTTCATGTGGCGCATAAAATGTAGAGTACACCACTGATTAATATTTAACAGTCACTAAACACATACCTCCTCCTCTCTCCCACATGTGGAGAGTCACTGTTAATAAGAGATATGCATCATAGATACTGTAGCTAGCCCACCTCTTTTAGCCAATGCATTTGCCATTAGTGATTATATATCTGTTTGAGTGTGGCATGGATTTGTTGTGAAGCGGGATGGAGATTATGTTTTTTCTGTGACATTGTGGCTAAGAACTACTCAGACCAACCATTAGTACCCCTGGAGCATGCTCCAGTGCTGTATCATTTGTGTCAAGCATACAAGACTGATTTTACCTGGTCCTATGGCGACTGACTGACAGCCTTCTGAATAAACATAATGGCTGCGATCCCACTGGAAACCAGCGCTTAAGTGTAAATTAGTGGGCAGTAGCAATAGCACGCATAAGAGGGAATGCTTTAAGTGCAAGTATTTAACTGGAAATGCTGTGCAGTATACTGAGGCGAAGGTGACAAGTTATGTGTTGGGCATCTATTTATCATCCCTGTTGTGTAAGCTGTTGCTTTGTGATTTCACCACTAGGGTCACTGTGAGGCGTGTGTTAACTTTTACATCTTACAAGAAAGAAATCCGTTCAAACGTGCCCCAAGCAGAGCTCTTCACTGTGTGATCGTATACATGAACCACATACAAAGACGTTTGTGCTCTTAAGAATATTATACTTTTAATGCATGTTTCAAAAGCACCAGCCAATAGCAGGGAGGCTTATCCCTTTCCTTTGTTCTGCTTCGTTGTACGTCATGTCAGACAACAGCAGTACCGAAGTCAGTGGAGGAAACATTTTGTCCTCTTTTTGAAGCTGCTGAAGCTCACATCCTCAGAAGGTGGTGATGTCATGTGAAATGAATGGCTTTTATTCTTGAGTAATTTTACGATCTTGGCATGAAACCTTATATCCTACCCTATTCCTATTAAGGAACACCCTCCACCTCCCCCCCCTTTTTTTAACAAGAGAGATCTGATAGATGTTCAGAAAGATGTTTTTTTTTCTTCCCCTTTGTTCTGGTCAGTGGGCTCATGCAATGTTTATTAGATTAAAAGTCAGTCACTGCGACGAGAGAAAAGGTGAAAAAAATGCAAAACACAAAAGAGAAGCCTATCGCCGGCACTGGCAGCGCTTTCTCTGCTGGTCTTTTTTATTACAAATTGAGACCAAATCACTTTGGAAGGCACTAGAGAGGGGAGGGAAGGATTTGTCTGTGATTTAGAGCAGCAGTATGTAATACAGCGTTTATGATCAGAACTTGCGTCTGTGTCTGACAATTAACGTGACTCCAGTCGGTTTTATGGCCGGATTCAAACAGCGGCTGCGTTTCATAGTAATGATAGAAGACTGAGTGGACATAAATAAGAATATACATATGTGAAATCCATAAAAGGCTACCAAATGGTTTATATGGCGGAGGGAAGTTGGGGTGGAAGAGTTCATCCTACACATCTGAATTGTCACAGCGGCTTTTATGATGTACAACACAGTGGGGGTTGATGTATTCTGGTCTTTCACATGTGCTTGGATTGTTCTAACAACTGAATATGACCAAAATGACTCAACCAGGCTGAAAGTCTCTCTTTTTTATCCTCAAATGCGATCCTGATACTGTCTTAGACTATTTCTATCTTATCAGGTTATATGCAAAAAAAAAGCATATTTCTGATTGTGTAAATGTTAAGTTGATATGGGGAAAGTAACCTATATTTTTCTATGAAGGTAAAAAGAAGCTGCTTAGCATTGAGTGACTTTGTATTATCTTTGAGTTTAGGATGCATGTATCTATAGCTGTATTTTACCCCTCTAAGCATGCACATTTTGCTTTGAATGCAGCCTTTATTGCAAAGGCATACTTACACAGAGCATCTTAATATTAAAGGTGTTGACCCTGGTTCCTATTGTTTCTTCACATTCATCCCTTTTAGAATAATTGTAAGTAAGAACATACCCACTATTCATGTAACCATTCAAATTTTGATTGTAGAGTCTCTTATCCAGCTCACTGTCTCATCATGTGTAATGTTTTTTTCATGCTCTGAATAAACATGTGCCTAGTAAATTAAGTGATTTATCATTTATTGTTATTGTTAGATGTACAGTGAAAACAGTGCCACTTAAAAAGCAGCATGTATAGAAAGCTGCACAAAGATGCTTAACAGAAGCAAATTCCATTTAAAGCTTCAGTGCACATCAGCCTGGGGTAAAATATTTGGACTTTAAGTAATAATTTCCAAGATTCTCGTTATATTTTATTCTGGTGACACTTTTGGTGGTCTCTCTGCTTTGGTGGTTTTCACTATAGACCAAGATGATATAATGGTAAAGGTGTTTACTGCAAATGTAAAAGATGTCATTATTGAGTCAGTGCGCAAGAATAATAATGATCACCAGTGATGAGCCGCACGACCTTCTTAGTTGATCCTAAACTAAAACATCTGCCCTTTTTATACCAAGATCATTCATTATCACTAAAAAAAAATTCCTCAAAAAAAAACACCTCTAATTTTTTGCGCTAAACCAAACATGAACAAAATGCCACCCTAGTGTCTAATTATGCACTGCATACCTGTTATAAAGAGGCATGATGGTGTAAAGTTAAACAAAAAGGTGTTTGTGTCTTGTATGACATTCAATATATGTGTTGGGCACAGCTTTCTTAACTATATCCGCGGCATAACATGGCAAAGACAGTTATTTATGGTGCCAGTTATATGCGGGTAGATCTTGTCCTCTGCCCTCAGGGGTAAGGAACCTAGATTTGGAACCTTATCCAATTTGCATCTCTGATTGCTGCTCTTCCTCTCCGAGTTAGCTGCTAACTGCTGCTAGTTGTTTTTAGGTCCTATGCCAATGGGTCCCACATTGAACCAGTCCTCAAAGCGTTACACCGTAACACCGTTACCCTTGCCGGCCCAGAGGTGGAACAGCAACTGTTACACAGAACAGTGAGGTGAAACAATGGCATGGCACAATTTTCCCACTTTGAACAGGCGATGTGAGTGAGGCTATTAAAACATCTCATCTTTGACCCTCCTTGCAGCAAACGCACTGCCAGTTCAGTTATGGGTTTTATGAATGCAAGTAACACAAGGAATAGAATTCTTCATAGTGAAATAAAAATCTCTTCCTGGTTCGCTTAAGCATAGTAACAAGATCTCATGTCAAAACTTGGCCTCTTTTGTATAACATTTTGCAGCTGCAACCCTAAAGCAAAATGCAGCAGGCCAACTCCAACTTTGTTGCATTCTATAGAAAATTTAGTAAGATATGCATCCTCCTCACTCCCCTTTCTATGCAAATGCTCAGTCTAGAAAAAAGCTCTTCCTCTTACAATTTTTTGGTGTGGCAAGTGAAAAAACATTTTCTACTGATGTTTCTAGATAATAAAGATATTTTTCTGCTATCAAACTTCACTGTAATACTGACTCAGGTTGTCATTTGGGGAGTCAATGAATATGAACGACCTAAAAGCGACCATGACCACTTGGTTTTCCTGAAAGCGTTAGCATTGATGGCTGTAGCATTTCAGCAAAGATTTAGCTTCAATTTCGTTTGGCTAACCCTAAAAATAAACTGTATGAATAAAGCTTTAGTTGGGCATGATCAAAGGAAGACTGGTTTAAAATGACTGGGGAATGTTTGAAGTACTGTAAAGTGAAATAAACAGCAAATCAAATGTGATGAAAGAAAATAGTGTTTTAAGGCAGAAAATACAGCACTTTGTTTTTCTCTTTTCCTTACGAATCTTGTGACTTCCCTGCATTGGGTACAGGCGAGCAGATAATGTGTTGGACAACACCAACACCACAACTCTCTGTATCTCTCTCCCTCCCTCTTTTTCTCCAACCATCAACTACATCATCCACCTTTCATCAGGCCAGACCATTGATCCTCCACCCAGCAGGGAGTCCTTTCAGTATGCAGCCTAATGTTCTCATTATGTGTCCTGCATGGTCCCATTGCTGATGACTGGCTGATTACCATCTCATTAAGAGACATGGCCAGGCAGGGGAGAGAAGGACCTGTCACAGTTTAAGGAGCTCATCAGAGCACAGAAATAATACATGCTGGAGACATGCTGATGATACCTGAAGGAAAATGATTTCTTTATCTGAGGAAATGGCAAGGATGAGCCTGGACTGTAAAATGTCAGCTGAAAATAGATGAGGGATGTAACATTTTTAATACATTATTTAATAAATTTTTATTTTTCGCTTGGATAAATGTTTGGTGTAACCACATTAGCCACATAAAGTCATTAACTGCATTTTGGTATATTATCATTATTTGATCTGGCTTCAATCATCACCCAAAAAGTTAATACACATTCAACCATTCAGCAACCATTCAAACTTTGAGGTTTGACTCTGAATGCATTTCCATGCCTCCACCCTAAACCCAAGCTCCAGCCATGATATCTTTAAGAAACAATGACAGTTTACATTATCATTCACAAATCGTATTTCTGTACACTGTTGCTCGTTGTACTCTTAGTAGTTGTGTTGGTTAATGATGTTCCTTGATTCAGTTAGTCTCTTTCAAGGTTTATGGACAGAATTTCTTCGACACTTGCTTGTGTGTCTTTTTGTGTGTGAAAGTGTATCTTTATTCCAGCGTCCATGTGTGTAGTGAAAGAGGGGGGTGCAGAAAATCCCAAGGTAATCTGAAGCACAAAGGCAATGTCATTATAGACATGGGGGGACATTATTCTAAAATGGCAAGTGATGCAGTGCTGAGACAGTAGATAAGGCGAAGAGAAAATGTGGAGGAAAGAGGAGAGGAGAGAGTGAACGCTTGAATTTGTCATGGACAGATAAAAACAGTCTATGGCCAGGCTTGAGGACGGCATGATAGGGGTGGTGTTGTTGTTTTTTTTCCTCTCTTCCCTCTTCCTTTCTTCCCTCCCTCCCTGTCTCTCTCCCACCATACCCTCCTCACCCCCTTTTTGAGGTTTATCTGACATACGATGAATGCAGCAATTTTATCTGAATAGACAAAGGAGCGGTGACATGCAGCCTCACTCTGACGACTGACCTTGAAGGAGACGAAAGGAGGGAAGGAAAGAGGGAGGAGGGAAGGAAGAAAGAGGGAAATGGCCATGGTCGTTACTGTCTCCGTCTGTTACAACTCTCAGAGCTATCTTAATGTTGTCCTCCCAGAACTAGTAATATTATACAACGCACATATGGTTGTATAGACATTTTTAAACTGGCAAAAGAGCATATAATTTTAAACCTATTGTACATAAATATACTGAAAACATTAACTTTTAAATCATGGCTCATTTAAAATGACAGATCTTTTTTACTTAAAGGTTTTTTGTAGTGAGTTCAGGATCAAGGCATACTAAATAATCAAATATAATAAGAAGAATATTTAAAAAATATATGTTGTTAAATCCATTGCCTTAAAGGAAAAATCCACCTTAAATCAGTTAAGTTATGGTAAAACCTTGCCTGTCTGGGTTAGTTTTGTTATCTGGTGCTGTATTTTTCTTATTGCTATATGAGTAACTGGTCAGATCAATCTAATGTCACAGCTACAACGGAGTGTGATGGCGCATTTTCTGCAATCTGAAGCTGTCCCGCAGAATTGAAAGGAAAGCGCTTCTTTCTAAACTCAATATTTAACGTCATACCAGAAGATTGTAGGAGAGTAATTTTTTCCACCAACAACGGCCTTAACAGTCCATAATGCAACAGAGACATAGAACATGTTGCATTGTGGGTTCAAGGCACGACTCACCTTTCTTGACTGGAAAACATTTGCTCTCTTGCTCTTATTATCCTTATCGCTTGCACTAATGCTTTCTCCACCTACACGTTAAACCAACAACTGGATGCAACATGTTCAGGCATGTTTCTCTGGAGGCAGCTGAAAGTCATCCAGCAAAATGTAGAAAAGTCTCTGTTTGATGTTAAGACAGGGTTATGTCAAGAAGTCAATTACATTTCAGCAGTTATTTCAAGATAAAATGTGGGATGAAGTGAAGAAAATCAATTGGTATTTGTGGATTTTCTAAATCAGTCAGATCTTAGTAAAGAATTATTAATATATCTTTTGTTAAGAAAAAATTCTGAACAGTAGATGGACAAAAATATGATTAATATTAGAGCTCAGGTTTGTCTGATACTAACCCTAACCCTCCCTGAGAATATCTCAACCATACTGCCAGAATAAAAGTTGTCCTAGCACCTTTTCTAACCACGAATCTGCTAAAAGTTTTTTACATTCAAATTTTTAATTTTACGTTTTGACAATGTCTGGTCAGGTTGAGGCACAAAACCAAACTTATGGGTCAGGAAAAGATTATGTTTTGGCTTTAAGTATCTAGTTTACGTTGCCAAAAACACAAGACAATGCCCCAATGTCCCTCTAAAAGTCCCTGATTTATGTTGTCACAAACACGACTGTAAATGTCCTGACATCTCATTAAAAAGAACTGGTTTTGTTCTGACAAATGTGTCACAAAATGTTACAATCATCGCTAAAATTACCCACAAATGAAATACGAAGTGAACGTTGATCTGTAAGTAGTCTCCAGTAGTGCTCTCATGTTTTGCATCTGCCACTTATTGCGCCACCAACTTTCCTTACTCCGTTTAATGAGAAAGTCAGCTCATATATGTGTAATCTAAACTGTGTTACTATGATATGTACTGTAGAAATGCTGATGTGATACATATAAAAAGGTACAAATTTAACCCTTATGTCCAGAAACATATAGTGACATTTTTTTTTCTTTGGCAGCTGGGTTAAGTATCTGTTGATAACATGCATACTAATTAGTTGATTTATGGCACTTTAGCGTCACAACCAGACAATGACAACTGTCACATACAGATACAGTGCAGAGATAAACTGCTTATTGTTAATAGAAGAGCAGATCACAACAGGCAGAGAAAACATTTCTTTGTTACGAGACACTTGTGTTTCTGTGTTGGAAAAAAATTAAAAAAAAGATTTATTGGCAGTGTACCTTTTAAAGAACACTGTGAACACAAAAGATTGTGAACATATGATCAAAACATCACTGTTTGGCGAGGATGTGTCCTTAAGTGAATGCATGGAGCTTCAACCTTTGCAACCTTTTAGGACTTCCAACTCAAGGTAGCAGCTGCCTGATGTCACCTGGAGTGCATGTGTTGAGCTTAACACACTTTGGCACACACCTAAACCTTGTGGTCTACGACTGCACATTGAAGTGGAACAGGGTTATATGTGGCCCACAGCTGGCGTCTTCACTTGTGAAAGGACATTACCCGCAGCACAAACTTGAGTTCTGACCAAATCAATTAACAGATGTGTTCTGACATAAACATCAGGTTGTGTCTCAGATATGATGTAGAAGACATGCTGAAAACACTGCATGAGGGACTTTGTCTTGAACTTTTCTGAACTGCATGTTAGTAATTTTAAATGTCAGTAATTCTCTGTGTCACTGAGCTCAATCTGAAACAGGAAAGGAGTAATTTCACTAATCGGGCTAAAGATCAAATATTATTTCAGTGACAAAATGGAAAATAAAGCAAGACAACCCCAACGATTAGAGGAAACATTCATTATAAAACAAAAATCACCAAGGACTTCCACATCTAGTTCACACTTACAACACTCACACTTAGAAAGCTGTATAAGCTTCTTTAGCATTTAAGGAAAGTCAGAGAAACAAATCATATGTAGTGTGATGAAATTATCATCCCTGTTTCTTTATAAAAAAAAGTTTGAACAAACTATTCTGAATACTGCCATTAATATGCTGGATGAAATTTGAGTAACTCCATATTTTAGAATCATATAGAATGATTTTGTTAGTGTTTAACAACTTGCATCTTCCTGCTCTTTTTGACAGGGCAGAGGATATATAAAACTTTCATAGTCTGAGCTAAAAATGCTGGAAATGGTCATATGATTTATGCAGTACATACTGTACGAACTTAGATATTTTGTTGCAGACCAACTTTATAATATGATATTAATGCGTGGGAGCTTCTGTTTTTCAGTCTTTGTGTGAATAACACAAATTTTTACTATTTGAATGACGAAGTTTTAAAGTTGAAAACTTTGTCATCTGCATTTTAATGCTGAGAGATGCATCCAAAATGATGACCAGTTTGAGAAAAAAGTAAGGAAAGTTTGCTGTTTCGAAAAGCACAGTAAGTGTGTTTTCAGAGCAGCAAGCTGTTGTGTGGACTTTCCTTTTTTTTGACACTGTTACTTGCCTTGTCCTGCACCAGCGACTGATATGAAAGTGAATAATACCGCCTTTTTGAGCCTGTAGGGCTAAGGCTAAAGTCGGTTCAAAGTCAGGCATTTGTTTGATCCAGGTGGTGATAAACACTTTTAAATAAAGTAAATGTGATCCCAGAACTGAACCCTGTGGTGCCCCATTTTAGAGTAGCTGGTAATGAGATGGACAGAGCAAAGTTTTTCAATGTTACATTGAAATCAGCCAAGGGCTGATGACATATGTCATGTCCTTGAGTCAAAGTCTAGATGTTATGATCCATTGTCACTACAGCACTCAAGAAAAGAAGAATCCATACTTAATAGACAACTGTGACCCTCAAAAATTTTGTTCGTCTTTCCTTCAGCAGAGGCCAAACTAAAAATAATAAAAAAATTCATTTCAGCTGCGTAACAAAGTTACTCAACAGCTATTTTTCCAAGAACTTGACAGCAAAGCATGACTTGTAAAATTTAAATACATGAATGGCCGTGCAGGTAAAGGACACGTTTATGTAAAATAGTCCCAAAACTCAGGACATTAAAAAGACCACTTATTATTAGCAGTGGGTATTAAAAAAATTACATTTTGTTATTCGACTTTGAGGTAAATGATATACGCAAATAAAAAAGAAACATGCCTGAGAACTTAGAAAGAAATTGAAGAAACTTAAGCCACCTGCACACATGGACCAGAAGGAAAGCAGCTCCAGTCACAGGTCTGATAAACTAAACTTGTCAGAATAAAGAAAATAAAAACACTTTGTAGTACTGTTGAGGTGTACAAGGCACAGGATTCAGAGGATATATTTATGATAAATTATAAAATAGTTGATGTTTTCCATAATTTATAATTGAACGGGAAAATGTATCTATCATCATGTGAAAGGTCTACACACAAAGAACATGAAGCTCCACTCTGTACTTGGCTCCTCTGTTATCCTTTGTCAAGCAGGACAGATTGTCTTTGGTCTTACCACATCAATAACTTGAGATCAATCCTTTTCTCTTCTTCTAAAATTTAAACAAAATGTGTTAATCCAAACCCTGCTTCTACAAAACCAATCTGAAACGGGATGAGTTACTTTGTGTTTCATGGAAAACAAGAATATTGCCAGGCTCTTTTCTGTGAAAACATACTTCAGGAGGCTCATTCACACCTTTTCAAAATGCCACCTTTTGACTGGTATCCTATGTACTTTCCAAACACTCACTACTGAAGAATGTCAAACTTTTTGCCTCCATCCTTCTTGTTTATTATTCTTTTAAAGAGCAGCGTCTGCAAGGAATGCAGCGTGGCATCTTTCTTTGCCAAAGAGTAAACATGTTAAATTTAGCCTTTTTCAGGATCTCAGGTTAGATAGTATGCTGTTGCGTTAACATCTGAGGACTCGAGGATAGGTTCTTAATCCATTTTAAGCCCTTCTACGTTCTGATAGTCTGCTGATATTCCGCTTCTGTATGTACTTTTTCTTTGGACATATTCAAAAATAACAGATGTGGTGGTTCTTCAATACATGCCATTAAGTTTATAAACACTTGAGCATCATCTCACACTGTAAATAGAATTTCCGTCATTAGTGACATGAATTATGCAATTTATTTTACTCTGAGTTTTCCCCTTTTTCTCATAGACAATATTAATCAAATTATTGACCACATAATCAACCATTGTGCTTGTCTATGGTCCTCTTATCATTGAAAATACCACTATTCACGGTCTTTTCAATCCAGCTACATAAAGATTATCACCATAGTGACCCTTGTTTTTGATTAGCAACATCCTGTTCTACAAGTTGACCAATCGAATGTGAAATAGAGAATGTCACAAAGGTCGCCTTTGCAACAGGTGTGTGACTCTGTCCAGACAGTGATCTCTTAATCTGCTAATGTGAAAGGAAGAATAATCCCACATCTGGAAGTTTTACTGCTCTGTAATTGCGGAGCTGCTTGTGAGCAGCCCCCCAAGCCCCAGAGAAAAAGAATGACCTGCATTCAGCTCCAAACACAGACAGACGCCATAACATTTAGAGGGGATGAAATTTGTGTTAATTTCAAATGACTTGCCTTTTCCAAAGCCATTTGGTTTTTGCTCTGTTTGTTGATGTTGCTTTTAATGTGACGACTGTGACATGCATTTCCACAACAGATGGATTAATGTTTTTCTTTTCTTCGTGTATTTTCTTTCCCTTTTCTTTTCATTCCCCTCTACTCTACTCTCTCTCTTTCTCTCTCTTGCAGGATTTCATCTAGACAGGTGCTTCCTGTCCGCTCTTTGACGTAAAATTAAACACAAGTCCAGATGTGAAGTGAGTGTGTTCGTGTGTGTGTGAGTGTGTGTGTGTGTCTAAGGCAGACTGAGGGAGATGCATGTTTCTGGTGCATGGTCTGGTCTTTTTTTTCTTTTTTTTTTTACCGCAGCTGAAAGAAGAAGGAATGAAAAGAAATAAAGTAAGACAGACAAGAGAGAAGAGAGGGTAATAAAAAGTGGCCATGAAAGAACATTTGCCACAAATGCAATCCCATGATTTGAACAAGTTAACTTTCCCTGAACCTATTATCGTTAAAGTCCAAGCAGGACACAGGGACATGAACTACATCTTCTTTGAGTACCCCTTTATTTTAGTGTGTTTTGATTCTTAAAAATATAAAAAATTTGCAAACTTACATATCCACATGGAGTAATGACATTTTGAATGAAGCAGTTTAAATCATCATAGTTACTTTTGCACTTATACTTGCATGTGTATATAATTCATAAAATTGTTCAATTCTTTTATTTTATGTCGACTTCAGCTGTCTCCAGATTAATGACATTACAATGTGACTACAAAAAATTGATGAAATATTTTCATCTAAAAGACGCGTTCTTCCGTTCTTCACTTGCTTTTGCTCATCCTTGTCCTGAATGGAGAGACAGGAGAAGGGAAAGGGAGAACGAGAGGGAGAAATGGAAAGGTCATGAGTGATGGATGCTTTGTGTGTGTCTGTCATTCCCAATTACTGAACTTTGCCTTTTAAAGCGTCGCTCAGATGCATTTCTCATTTCTGCCTTTCTGACTGATGAAGAGCAGGCTCTGACTGGGGGCACTGTGTGTTTTAAACACCGCTTCACTAGTCATTCAGTATTTACTTCAGACACAATACACTGCAGCAGCCTCTCCTGCTCTGCACCGTTCTTTTGCTACAACTTTCTTGATTTGTATTCATTCTCATGTTCTGTTATCAAGTGTATAGTTTCCCCTGTGCTCAGGTCTGTTATGGTGCAATGCAAAGAAAAATGAGATTACATATCATGTTTTTTTAAAGAAGTGTTCAAAGCTGCAAAATTACACCGCAGGGAACAGACTCTTTTGGGTGGGAGGGGGCTGCACTTTGATACTGAACAGATGAATACAACCAACATACGGTTGGTGCATACAGCAAACACCTAGAAATGTATTCAGTCTCTGTAAAGCTTATCGCCATTGCAGATACTAATATCTCACATATTTAAATGCTATTTAGATGGCTAACAGCGTATGAAAACAGTAAAAAGTCATGTGGAGTTGGATATTACCTTATTGAAGCAGCCAACAGTTTATGATTGAATAACCTTTTGAAAAGAAAAATAAATTCTCAAGCAAGATGTAAATCCCCACATTCCATTTTTATACTGCGTGCTATTTTGTTACATAAATTTTCTCAGGTTTACTGCTTAAAAATGTGCCGTGTGCCTTGAATTCCCATGCATTCACCTCTGTTCTCATCATATACGCGTTACATT
>JAPXVT010000014.1:17443696-17453873 GCA_029823135.1 Acanthurus reversus | reverse complement strand
AGATATTTCTGTTTTGTTTGGTTGCTCTGTTAATTCAAAGGTAAATGGGAAAGAAGAACCTACAGAAAAAAAAAAAGATCTCCCTTATTATTGAAAGGCATTTCAGAATTTGACAAATTTTAACTTAGTGTCTTATGAGGGAGAAGAGGGGAGAGAGACAGCCAAACCTCCCCGACAGCAACTGGGCCTTGTTAGCTGTGCATTGAAATCATCTTTGACTCCGGGTTTACAATAACACAGAGGAACCTCGACCACTAAACGCTTTCGGGAAACCCACCCGTCCTCCTTCTGCCATGTGATGATCCCACCTCTGAAATATTCCGCGCCATTAACATTCCGATGGGTATCATCCCCTTTCAGACACAATTCGCTCTGCTCTTCAGACCTGTGGGCCAAGGCAGGGAGAGGCCCGGAGCAGATGCTATCTGTTCTCATTCTTCACAAGATCTCTCTTCAAAATGCACACTTACGAGTGTTTTATTTGGTGCATATATTTGATGAATACACTGAGTGTCAGGATCTTTAAAAAAAAACAAACAAAGAACAAATCAAAAATGCAAGATTAAATATCCGCATAATTGTGAAGGAACATGATTTTTCCTAAATTTATGTACTGGAATATCTTAATTTTGTTCTGTCAACAACTCAATCAAGGAGCTTTTCATTAAATTAAACTGCATGTGGTTTAAATTGTGTTTTTCTTTCAGCTTATTTAAGCTTTCTTTTATTTTGCTGTTCAGATAGTGTTCTGTTATCTTTGAATACTCACCCATTAAAAACTTCCATCAGTGTTATTGGCCAATAAAGCTGAAATGCATTTGATCTTAACTGCTAATGATGTGACTATGCGGGTAAATTGTTTTGCCAATCAGATCTTGTGTTCTCTTCTATACTTAACAGCTGCTTTTATGTTGCGTCCGTGTTCATGTGCGTGTGTGTGTGTGCTGTCTCTAATCATGTGTGATCATGTGAAAGACAGAGCACTACACTTTGAGCACAATTAGCCAGGCATTTAGGCATCTTAATTGGTGACATTCGATCTCAGGCACTCGCTGATGAACCACTTAGCAGCAGACTTATGGATTAGCACCCGGCGCAGCTCTCCCTTCTCAGATGTAACTAACAGGTCAGGAATTAGTGCTCTTAACACTGCCTTACAAATGAAGACAGCTGTATTGACTTGCATGGAAAACTACTTTCTCTTCCAGTTTGCTCTTGCAGGACTTAGCCTCCTCTTCGAGTCTTACTCCTGTCCTCTCTTCTTATCATCTCACGTCATGTGTTTTCTCTTCTTATCAACCGAAGCAAGCTTTTGTTTAAATTTTGCTCTCTCCTGGATGATTTCAACTGCCTCGTTGGCAGCGGGCCACTCAGATTTAGCCGTGACAGTGTTTGGCGTTTTGTTGTCATGGCGCTGAAGCTGTCTCAGTTGTCTGGGCAACATGTGCCGGGGCTCATGGGAGCCTCATAAATGTCATGTATCGACGGAACCGCTCGGGAGAGCAGGAAGTCCTTGCCAAAAAGAAGATAGATAGAGCGCCACTGGTGTTGGGGATGCCATGTAGCATTAAATCATGTTTGTGCACACTAATGCAGACATCGATGTGCATACTTGTACAGATGTGCATGCACCCATGCATACAGATATGCCGACACTTACCAACATGAGCTTGTAAACATGCATCCGTGCAGTGATCACCACAAAGAACACACACAGATATTACAGATGTGTGCACAAGCTCCTCCACCTCCACCTTTTATTCTCACCCTCCTTCTTATATAATGTTCAAGGAGCCCACTTTTACCCTGCCCTCTCTAGGTGTGTCACATTTGTGCCACACGTTCCCCTCCCCAGGTCACTGTCATGTGCCTGGACCTACTGAGCACAGAGGCTTTAAACAGGAGAGACAGCACTTGTCTGTTAGATTAGCGAGTCCGCGACGTCACATGCCTTCTCCTGCACACGTCACCACTTGTCTGGAGGTGCCTGTCGAGGTTCATTACAAAATGGCAAGATTTAAGTACCAGAGAAATTTTGTCAAAAGGTATCCAAAAATTTTCTGAGTTGCATGTGTTTTCGCTGAATGTGGATACACTGCTTTGATGTTCCATGTTCTGTGAATACCAGTATGAAAATAGGTTATGTTTTATTTTTCCTTTTTTTAATCAATAAAAGTGCCTTTTTGAATTTTCTTCTCTGATCAGAAATAAATATTCCTGATCCCACATCGTTATTATTCAACACAAAACACATATTCTAACCAACAAAGCAAGTCCGGGCCGATGCGAGGGCCAGTCGGCATTTCAAACGCCCCTGAGATTCCAGATATTCTAATACCGTGGGACCTCCTCTCATATTTATTGTGGGAATCAGAATTTATGATGAGTAAATTGGGCTTCTTCATCTGTGTGCCGGGGGGGTTGCAACATGCGGCCGAGATGGCTTGACTTATTGATTACAGGGAGCAGTATGCCCCATTTCAAAGGGAAGGAGAGCCCCCGCCACGCAACTTCTGAGAATTAATTTGCCCGGCATGGGCCTTCATGAGAAACACATGTCCGTACACACACACAGGAACGCAAGCATAGACACAAACAGGCACACAAAAACCAAAGCCTGCAGGTAAAAGAATCATACTCAAAAAAAAGGGGGGGAAAAAAAAGAAAAAAACAGCTTCACATGCATGCATCCCCCTCTAGCCCCCCTGCTACACACACACAAACACACATGCATACACACATACATGAGACCAATTTTTGCACTGCTCCAGGTGACAAGACAAGGCCATTCTGTTGTAACCAAAGATTGTGATCATACTTGCTGGCACGGGCATAAACACACACGCAGGCATCTGAAACATTCTCCCACTGTCTTATTAAAAAAAAAAAAGAAGAAAAAAAAAGAAAGAAAGTTGCATTTCTTTCTTTTTTTAGTTCATAGTTCATTTGTACCTTATGTGTGGCATTTGCCTTAAGAGCTACGCTAATGGTGTTTTTGTCTGTCAAATAAGAAATGTGTGAAACCTGTTTTCTTCATTATCCCCCATTTTAAATTTGGACAATTTTTCAGGAAAGTGACTAAATAAAACAGGGAATGCAAACCTTGTGGCTTAAAAGTATTTTAAAAATTCTTTTTTGGCCTTTCAGCCTTTGCCATCAAATGACACCGTAAATAAAACTGGAAGCAAATAGGACTCTGACACAGTCCCATCATGCATTTCTCCAGATCGAGCCACAGCTGAACTATCAGTGGTTCATCCCTGGCATTGTCCACTGGATCACCCGCTGCACTCAGACACCAGCTCCTATTTCACCAACAGCACCCGCGCTAATTTATCATCATGGTCGTGACAGACAACACATCTGTGTGTGAAAAGATTGAGTGAGGAAAGAGGAAAGTGAAGGAGGGACAACAGCGAGAGCGAGGGAGGTAGGGGGAGGCCAAGAAAGGGAAAAGTAGGAGGAAATATGGTAGCAAGGAGGATTCGGATCGCACAATCGCTGAGGCTTTTTAAGGTTCATATTTTGTTTGAAGGGCCCCATCCTACCCTTCGCCCGACCTCTCTCTATCCTTCCTGCCTCCTCCCTCATAACACGCTGTCGGCTAACCCCCACGGCAACTGGACAGCTCATTGTCTTGGGCTTATATTACAGCCCATATACTGCAGGTGTAATATGGAAAAGCATTAAAGAGCTTAAGGAGTGAACTGAGAATGTAGACCTGCAGAGGTTTATGTTGCCATATAAATCTGAAGCTTCGCTGCCTATGAAAGGGCAAGTCTGTGCCGACCAGCTTCTTGATGTTGGTCTTATATGAAACATTCTTTTTAAAAAATATTTATATTTTACTAATGATATGATATCGGCTGACTGACGTGTTTGTCAGTGTGGCCGAGCTAAGCAGATGTTTGAGCGATGATCTTGATGGGCAGATATGTGGAAATATGGATACATACACACGTGTCTTGTTTTCACATATGCATGCTTATATTTATACAGTATTTGTGTGTGGCTGTGCGTACATGCATGCATACATGTCGAGACAGCAGGTGTGCGCATACACGCGTTCTCATGTGTGTGTTCAAGCAAGCATATCTGTTTACTTTTGCTCTCCAAAACCCACTCACATTTGAATGCAGGAGACAGGACACATCTTCCTGCTCTGTGAGCCGCTAGACAGCTCAGTCAGAATATTTTAGAGTACACACACATACACACACACGCGCGCCTCCCTGGGGTACCCCATATGCGGTGCCTGGGGAGTGCAAAATGGAACTTTTTAAAAGCCAAAAAACACTTCTCCCGAACAAACTAGTCTGCTTAATAATACCACACCCGTGTTTCTCTCTCCTCTCTCATGACAGGCCGTCATTATCTACAAGGGGTGGATGTTTCGGCTGCTTTTTAGGGAAAGGTCGTGGTTGTTGTTTTGGTGTCTGAAAGCTTTGCTACATGACAGATGGCAAATAGACTATAAACTATTTGAAATCTATGCATCAACAAATACATTTTGGTATGGAAATGAAAAACGGAAGGAGTTTGGGAATTGCGGATTTACCGTGAAGGTATTGGGACTTGCAAACTCCTGAGACGGACGATTGGCTGAATTGCTTATTTTGGTCTTGCAGCACATGCTGCGCTACTTTGATGTGCATTACATTGTGAAATGAAGAAAAATTATGTTCTGGAGTTTTCTTTCTTTTTTTTTTTTTTAAAGGCTGCAGGAGAGGAGCTTGTGTCTTTTTCTTTAGTTGAGGTAAATGAACTTACGTACACACAGACACATAAAAATCAAACACACACAGACTCCAGGCACACAACCAGTATGTATACAGACAAACACACATGCACCTTCTGCTCTTATGAAGATAAATATGGCAAGGGGTAGATTTTCCCCCGCACCCACCGAACGGGACACACACATTCATCTTTGCTGTATTTGGTGTTTTGGGGTGCGCGTGCGCGCGCCTGTGACAGTGGGGACGCATATTGGGGATACAGCAGCAAGGGTGTGTGCACCTCACTGCCTTTCAATGTATGGAAATGTATGTGCATTTTTAAAGTAGGGGGGCTAAATTTATTTCTCCTCCCCCCCCTCGAACCCTTCGCCCCTTCCTCTCTCTCCACACCTCATTCCCGAAGCTGATAGACCTATGGATGCATGATAGATGGAGAGAGAGGGAAAGAGAGAGATGGAGGGGGTCTCTGCATGGATGCATACATGCATGCATGGATGTATATACACCCCACTCCCCCTGTCCCCTCAAACACGCTATAAAGTCCCACACGACACGCACACACACATGTGCACACACACCTCTGAATACAGGATTCATGCGCATACCAAACGTAATCCATAGTTTTACATAATGGGGAGGGGGAAAGAGGGGAGGCGAGCCGGCTCCTGTAGCCGGGTGATAAAGATAATATGAATCATCTGACTCTTTCTCTTTCTCTGTGTATGTATACACATTCACCTAGGGAGATGCTGATATGCTATAGGGGAATATAATGAGATATGGAGAAGGTCCCCCCTGATCGTCAAGAACACATGTGGGTCATATGTGTGCTTTGTGCAATTTTCACAATGTATAAGGATTATAGTTCACGGTATGCAGAGATTTAAGGAAATTGCTCCAAGTGCAAGTCGTATGTGCGTGTGCGTGGAATGGCAAAGCTAATGCACCATTTGCACGTATTGCATAAAAGCAATAGCATTGGGAATGCACAGTTGAGTGCACTGTTTTGATATGCAACTGATGGATTTTCTGCACGTTTGTATAATAGTATGTATATACTGGGAAATAGGAATTTGTTTGTCACCGGAATTAATTAAGCAAAAAGTATGCAACACACTCCACATACAAACAAAAAGAGGAGTCACTGTTAATTATTCAGAGAAAGTTAATTTTTCTGAATATAATTAAAGACATTTAACCAACAGGGACAGAGTGAGATCAAAGATGTATATTTGATGTCATGCAGATAGCATTTTTAAATTAGCAAACCCTCTTAACTTTATAATTATCTTTGGTGTGAGAACTGAGGCAGGAAGTTCTTTTGTGTTAATTCTGGGGCTGAAATAGTCTCCCAAGAATTAGATGAAAATTAATTAGAAATAATTGCAGATAGAAATGCAGATTGCATTTACAATGCAAATAAATCTTAGCAGAGCAGAACTAAAGTTTTCTTTTTACCAGTATTATCCTGAAATAACAGTAAAAATATAAGAAGACTATCTTTATTCAAATAAATTGACTACACATGACGTTTTAAGGCTATTTACAAAAAATGATCATTTATTCTAATAGGAAGTGGGCTGAGAGTCTTCTTAAAATTATTTAGCACTAATTTCAGCGCACGACATGACAATATCTCTCTTATTTCCTAAAAAGGTTGTTTGGATGCATGTGTCACAAGCCCCTCTCCCCATGTTTCATACTGAAGCTGACACACACAGAAATGTCCAGATATATCAAGAAAGGGAAATAGAAAGAGGGGGTGAGATAGGGTGTGGTGTGGTGGTGTGTGTGTATGACAGAGAGGGAGAGAGGTTGAATTTTATCTCTAAGCATCAGTGGCCCCACGAAAAAAATGGAATTGTTTCCTCCATATTAGGAATTAAAGCTAAGCCCGGTGTTATTGTGTCCACCATTTTGACTGCAGCCAACAGACCTTGAGGAGGCAGGTGCACCGGGATGAGTGTGTAGGTGTCACTGCATTTTATTTATTCATTTTCTTTTTTTTCCCCTGTTTTGTTTCTGCGGGTCAAAAAGCATGCATCTGTGATTTTTTTTTTTCCACTCAAGAATTGTTGAGTATGTTATATATAATTTTATCACGTGTTGAATATAGGTGAGAATGTCTATGTGTGCGGCTGGTGCACAGGCATGTACGCCTGCAGGTGTCCGTGCCTTCTGCATTTATAGTCCCAGGAAACTGTTGACCTCACCCGCTGCCCCCCGCACAAATACATCGCGTTTCTAGAGAACCCTTGAACTTGAGTGTGGGGAGGGAGAGGGGTGACGGGACTGGAGCCAAGGCTTAAAACAAACCACCGTGATGGACAACAAAGACAAGGGATGGGGGTGGGGGGTAGGCTTGAGTTAGGGGGGTGCATAAAGGTTGTGAGTCAAGGGGGAAGGTCCCTAGGGTGCATCCGTGTTTGTGTTGGTGTGTCCATGCTTAGTTTATCTGGTCTAAGAAATCTGTTTCTTCACTATTTCATTCATTTGCTCATTTTTTATGTGACTTTTTTGTTAAATCCACTTCCATTAGACTGGACAAATGAAAACTGCATTTATTTTCTTCATTACAGCTTCCTTTTTCTCCATGTTTTTATTTTATAGTGGGTCAAATACTGCCATAATAAAACAACATAGTGTGGTTTTAAGGCGAGGTCACCTCAGCAACATGTGTGTGCTGAGATTATTCAGATGTGCTGGGTTGTATGCATATGAATTATATTTAAATAATTATGCACAGAAAGTGTGATTTTTTTTTCTCTCTCATGCATTCCTGCACGTTTTTTGGTTTTTGGATTTGAATTTTTGTCTTGGCTTTTTTAATGTCACATACAGTAGATTTGATGGGGAAAGCAAAGTAAAGTGTATCCCCCAAAGGGTGTGTCATTATTTAAATAAGGATAATCTCTGGTTTTATAAACTACTAGAATATGAGCAAAACACAACTAAACTAAGTAACTCGCACTCGAGAAATGTGTGAGCACAGTGTGAAAAAAACACAGTATTCCACTGCTGTGAAAAAAGTGTTTGTGCGTTTGCGTGTGTGTGTGTGACACCAGTAGTCTAAATAGACGCGGTACAGATGAGAAGATGAAAGGAGTCAGACAAATGGGATGGAGAAAGATGGAGAGGAAGGAGAGAGGAGCAAGTTTGAAAGTAGGTAAAGGTTGGAAAGAAGGAAGAGAAAATGAGATGGGGATTACAGCGGAGGAGGGTTGACGTGCAGAGGAAGAAGACAAGGAGGAGGTGAAGAAGAGCAGGAGGAGAGAGTGAGGTTGGAGGGAGAACAGGTGGGGGTGGGATGGGGGTTGAAAGAGGTCAGGGAGCATAGCGTCTTTTGGTGAGGAAAATGAAGTTGCGTGCGTGTGTGCAAGTGTGTGTGTCCTCCTAATTGTGAGTGGAAGGTGAGAGGTGAGGTCCAGGCACACTCCTCGCAAAAGCAGCAGAGATGGACAGTCAGAGGCAGCACTGTACTCTGTGTGCGAGCGTGTGTGTGTGTGTGTGTCTGTGTGAGTGAGCATGTGTATGCATGTGTGTCTGCAGACCCGCACCGCATGCTCGTGCGTGCATGTGTGCGCCTACGAGTGTGTTTTAATAGCCACAGTCAGAGAGCCTCTGTCAGACGGTCAGCTAATTGGCCATCTTACAAGTACAGAGGAGGCTGCTCGCAAATTGGCAAAAAGGGCAACCGGCTTCAATCTGATACCAAACTCCTTTCTGTCACGATGCTGTCCATTAGACAACAGCTTAAGTCAGGGAAATGGAACAAAAATAAAGAAAAACAGAATACAAAACAGGGGGAAAATAGTGGCGTAATTGTGCTTTGGAGACTCGTGTTGTTGCGCTTGACCCGTGTGTAGCGAGACAACGGGGATCATGCCAGATTTAGCGTAAATAAAAATTTGGGGGAAATGCTGGAAACTCATTGGGCTGGTGTGTTTTATCTTTGTGTGTGTATGCATGTGTGTTTCCCTGTTGCAGAAGCCTCATGTATTTTAATCCATGTAAAGTCCCAACTGGGTTCCAATTAGGAACAGGTTTCCTAACGCCCTGAGGGGAAACTGATAATTATGCTGTTGACTGTGGTTGTGACTTAGAGTGTTTGTGTATTTGTGTGTGTGTCTGTGTGTGTGTTTTCAGGGGGACGAACACAATGTATGATAGTTTTTTTTTTCTTTCTGTAATGTTTACAATGCTGACATTGTTAGCTGTATAAAATGATTCCTCATAATTAGACACGATACAGAGACTCAAATCCTCTTATCTCAGTTGTTTATCATGAGTACTGAGCCTAACACACACACTTGTATATCATGTTGTGCACTGAATCCGAGCTTGAAGGCACAACAGGCGAACAGAGTTGAGGGTAGTTGTTTTCTGAACATTTTTTGGGCCTTCTCTTTTAATATGTTCAAGTGCTTGAATGTTTGTGTGCGGTTTGGAGGGACTGTACAGTGGGTGGTAGCCTATTCTTTATATCTTTCTGTAATGTTTATACTGCTGATGGTGTTAGCTGTACCAACTGATTTTTCATAATTGGGCATGATGTCAGAGATTCAAATCCTCTTATCTCAGTTGTTTACACACTTCTTTAGGTATAAAATCTGAGCAACAACAGTCATATCCATACAGTATATAAATATAGATGCACAATATCTGAGAATTAGCCTTTTTCTTTAAATACACGTACACGAAGAGGTTTGTAGGTGTGTGTGTGTGCTGTGGTGAGTGTGACAGGTAGCTGTGCCCTAATGCTCTTAAACTCCCCGCCCTCCGTCTAACCTTGAAAAGAGAGAGTGACGCTGATGTAGTGGACAGCGCACCTCTCACATCTAAACCTAAATGTTGAAAAATGTCCCCTCAGATAAAATGGATGACCCGACCGGAGAGCCCGTCGGTATAAATACATTGTTTTGCAGGGCTGAGCTGACAAGAAAGCCAAGAAAATGTTGAGTTTCCTCCGCATGGTTTTCTGCAATTTGAAAAGCTTGCCATAGCGGCAAAACAGGAGCCCTGTGTTTATTTTCAGCACTGCAGTGTTTTGGGGGATGCTAGGGCCCTCCTCGCTGTGTATTCATGAACTCTTATTGTGGTTGCCACTATTTCCATATTGTGTCGGTGCAAAAAACGCCTCACAGAGGGAAACTGAATACGAGATATTTACAGCGTTTTCCTTAATCCGTACAGATGGACGTGCTGGGGTATGTACATATCGCAGTAAACTGTTGTAGACTTATTCATATCAGACAGGATTCTGGGAGGGGGCATGGAGTTAAAATCCAGCTCCATTTTACAAATCTGAGATAATTTTCACACTCTCCTCTGAAGATTTTTACATGGAAATGAAGGGAGTGAAGGGTTGAGGGGGGCACAAGGAATCTTTTGAGACTGCAAAACAGCATAATTGTTTTGCTACCCAATCGGGTGTTATA
>JAPXVT010000014.1:17351564-17361938 GCA_029823135.1 Acanthurus reversus | reverse complement strand
TGCTCTGCTGTAAATGTCACCTGCCTTATGTATTTATCAATTAGAAAGAAATGTTTAAATTAGATGTTTAATAGGTTAAGGCTGCTAATTTTATAGCATATTGATTTATTTCCAAACAGCTGATTTCCTACTCTTAATAAATATTTTTTGACCTTTTCTTTCTCATTTACTGTGGAACAGGAAGTTACTTACATAAAAGGAAAAGTCCACCGATTTCAGAAAGGCGGAAACCATCCCTCGCATAATAAAATAAGTGGAATGTTATTTTATGTGCCCAACATGAGTATTATAAAGTTTCTAGGGAGAACTATTCTTATGATAGTGATGTGATTTCACCCAAGAGGACTTTTGTGAAGTATGTAGTTATTTATTGCTGTACAATTAGTTGGAGACAATGCACTGCATTTTAAATCATTTGTCAAATCAAAATAAGACACATTCATATATGTATATTATTATATTTTCGGCAAGTAGCAATTTACCCCAAATTTCCCAAAACCATATTCTCTATGGCTGAGGGAGTAAAAGATGTGGTCATTTTTTGAATAATTCCATCCAAGCGAATTATAATTACTTTGCGGTCTGTGTGTGTGCACATAGGGAAAAAAAGGGCAGCAGGCTGACTTGTGCCTCAGAAAAAAAAAAGAACCTCGTTCACCATAAACTATTTTTGAAATGGTGTGTCGGGGCGGTATGGGCTCAGGCCGATTGTTTTTCTTTGAGTTGAGCAGCTCTTTGGTGGAGGGGTATTACCCGGGCTAAATTGTTCCCTCATGTTTTCCGCCAAGGTTCTGTGCCCACCACACTGACAGTTATAATTTGCAGAAATTGCGCTGATTATCTGAATTAGCATACCTGACCAATGCCACATTAGTCTTATTTACAATACAAAGCCGTGGGGCTATGAGGACGCATACTAAATATGACTTAACCCTTTGAAGAGGGGCCTGGCGTCACAGGGCCAGGACGTCTTTAATGTCAGTGGTATCACATAGACCTTAAGGCCCTGCTCCATATGGAGCTGAAAGCCCCTGGAAGGTCCTGGAAAAGGAAATGGCGAAGTGAAGTCCGAAAGCCATATTGAAATCACGGGGTTATTGCATGTTTTCCTTTACTCTCAGCTTCTTTCTGACCTTCCTCTTTAAGTATTTTTTTCACCTCTCAGCTCTTGTCCCCATCTTGTTTCTTTCCTTTTTTCTGCCTTCACCCCCTCATCCCACCAACCCTGCCCATACGCTTTATTTTCTTCTCCCTCACCTCCATTCTTTTCTCTGCCCAATCCCCTCATACACCCTCTGTCCATTGACTCTTAACCACAGATGGACAAAACAATGGGCCATGTCACACAGCATTAAGACAAACAATCCGGTGATGGGAGGAGGGTTGTGGAGCCGGAGCCGCGGTAACCAGGCATTACGCTCACTGAGCCCAAGCAGCCACTAATCTCGGGATGCGATGATTCAATTCACAGATGGACATTTAAGGCAGCCTATATGCACACACACTCACACAAAGAAGAAAGCAGGAACATTACTTTAGGAGGCAGTATTGCCAGTTAAATTTTTGCCATTCCTCGCAGCAGCAACAAATTCTTTGCTTTTCTTGCTTCCTTCTTCCTCGCGCTCCTCTCTGTTTCCTTTACCTCATCCATCAGTGGGAGGTATGGAATTGATAGCAGCTATTGATTACCTATAGCCAAGGCTAATCGTCGCTAACTGGAGGAAGCTTTGCAGCTATAGCAGCTGTCAGTGGCTTGTCGTGCGAGCGTGTGTGTCTGTGTGTCTATGAAACCCTCCAGCGGTTCTGTGGCAATAGCCTTCCAATGTTTATTTACAGCAGAATAATGGCCTAAGAGCAAGACAGCAGATGTAAAAAAATAAAAATAAATAAAGTTTCTGTACATTGTTTCTCTTTGCCAGTGGAAGGGAAATGGTGCGTTTTGTCTGCCCAAAGAAACACTGAGAGACAGGCCAAGTTTCACCTCCCCACCTAGGTGAATAAAACGCGTCTCCCTCTCTCTCCTTTTCTTCATCTCCCTAATAGGAAATTTGAGCACACTGTGTGAGATTAAAGCAGAGAATCAATGCCTTGTGAGCAATAATTTCCAGACAAATCTCTTTCATCTTTTCTCTCCCTTTCCCCTACACTCGTTCTCTCATTCGTTTTCTCTTCCAGCTCCTAATGCTAACAGGGGGTCCCGTGTCATGACATCCCTTTCGCTTTTATCATGTTCTAATAACGCTCTGAAAATAGAGAGAGAAAGAGGAATCTGACAGAAAAAGGAAAAAGGATGCTGGGGAAAAAAGAAGAAGAAATGGATAGACTGATAAAAATCCATTGAATGAGCCTGAGTCTTGATTTGTGCTTTGATGTGGATGTCTTTGTGCAAATTAGACAAATATGCCGGCTGCTTTAGTCATCTTGAAGCTCTTCATAAGATGCCATCTCCCTTCACTGTTTTTGTCAAGAAAGGAAGGAAGGAAGGGGAAAAAAGACTGACAAGTTCATTTAGGGGCAAAAAAATTTACATTTCACATAATTTGGGTGTCTGAATAGAAAGACAAAAAGACGGTGATCAGAAGGTGTTGTTATGTCAAAGAGCAATGTGCAAAATGTAGCATGTATGAGGCAGTTCAATGAAAGCAAATAAAGGCACCATAAGGTTTATGCAGAAAAGACGCTTGCGTTTCTGCTTGGATGGGCTGACAAGGTGCTTTGCCCATGATGGCACATGGGGCTAATGGTCAAGGATACACACACACACACACACACACACACACATACAGATACAGGCACAAGCAAACACACACACCTTGGCCAGGCCTTTGTTTCTAAAGCAGGTTAATGGGGAGTGAGGAAGAGGAGCATTGCAATTTTCTGCTCTTTAGGCGCCAGAGAATTCTCTCCAGTGTAAGAGAGACCAGACTCTCAGCGTAATAGGCATTTTACACCCTCATCACCCCTTACACATAAACACACACACATACAAACACGAACACACACTCACCAGAAACGTGTGGGAGTGTAATAGGCATTCTATGGTGTGTATTGCCGGTCCCCAGAGTGCCAGTAAGTGTTAGACATGCATAGAGTCGGCAATGAGACAATCAGCATGCTGAAATTGAAACCTTGTCTGGAGTCACAGAGGAGGGGAGGAAGAGGAGCAGAGGGAGAGGAGAGGAGAGGAGATGATAAGAGGGGAGAGGAGCAAGGAGAAGATTAAATATAAAGAGCAGAGGAGAGGCGATGGGAGCACAGATGGCTGGAGAGAAGAGGATGAGGAAGCGAAAGAAGAGGAGAGGACAGACGAAGGGAGAGGAAATAGGAACTGATGTTTGTTTAATTGCCTCATAAGTGATGACACAGATGATTATGTCGAAAAAGGAGATGCTCCTCTTAGGCAGAGCCAATGAGCAGCGGTATCTGCTTTTGTGCGTGTGTGTCGCCCTGTCTCTCCCTGCAGTCCCATCAGCTGTCGTCCCCTCTAGCCACATCAAGTATAGGACACCATTAAAGCATTATGGTTTGTGTCATATCAAATCATTCAGCTTAATTAACAGAAACACACACACACACACACACACACAACATACACTCATCATTTGGAATCATTTTAATTACTCTGTAACATCATGATTATTAATATCTCCGCTTCACATACCTGGGGATATGAAGACGAGAGTGTATTCACCTATTTTTCCTGCGCTGTGTGTTTGCAGGCGTGTGTGTCCATGTGTGTGTAAGTGATGCTCTCTTGACTTCATATCTAATTGTCTTTTTTAATGACAATATTCCACTGTGTGCCGGCTGTATGTAATGAGTCAGGGTGTGTCAAAGTGCAGGCCTGAGCTGTCTGCTTGAGTTAAGCTCTTCCCGTCTACTGCAGAAGCCTCCAGCGTACACACTCGCGCGCGCACACATGTGGCGCACACACTCAAAGAGACAGTATCAATGTGGGAGTTCCTGTATCTGACACGAGATTAAGAGGGCCAAGTGGAGGAACGTCGAACAACTGCCCTGTTGCATTTGCAAGAAGGAGAAAGGGCCATCCTGTCACACACACACTCACTCAAATACACACACACACACACACGCACACAGACAGACACACACACAAGCATCCTGTGCTGTAAGTGAGCAGTAGCCTCCCTTGCATTATTCACAGTGGCCGAGTGATCGAAGCCTGGTTCAATAGCACTAAAGCGGCGCGCGCTGGAGAGATTTGTCTTACAAAACCTTGACACACACACAGGCGCACATATGCTCTCACACACATTGATTTTTGGTGGTGGGAATCTCCCAGGCTTTGGACGAAAGGCAGGGACCTGAGAGGGGCTTCCCCCGTCTGAGCAACCCTCAAACACATGCGCGCACACACACGCTCCGAACCTTACACACACACTCACACACACAGACAGAATGCATAGGCAAATACTGTAAGTACATCTTTAATTCTCTCAAAATGAGATTTGATGATGATGAGGTCCAGCGATAGCATGAATAAGAAAATGAAGGAAGAAATTGGAGATGGGAGACGAAGGATCTGCCTCTTAGATCTGATGGGGTTTCATTTACAGTTAGATGAGCTGATGGTAAAATAAAAAAGCAAGAAAAAAAGGTCTAAGAGATCATATTTCTTTTTTGCTGACTCTTCTTTTTTTGCATTTTACCATCAGGGGGCTTTTTGCAAGCGAGGCAGGAAATAAGAATCACGCATTGCCTGATCTGTCATATCTTTCCACTGCAGTGTGTGTGTGTGTGTGCGCGTGTATTTTTCGCACAGAAGTGTTCAATTTAAAGCCTTCACTTGATTTGAATGGAAATTTTTCTCCAACACATCAGACACTTCCTTCAGTTTTCTTATTTTCTTCGGCGCAACATGGGCAGCGTAACACACACCAACCCCCTCTGGCATTTTTGACGTATTAACATGTATCGACAAGCCAGCACTCGCATGCCTGTAAACACAGATGCACAAACCCACACATACACACACACACACCTCTGTCCCCTGAAGACATGTGATCAACCAGACCCAATCCCTTGTAATCATCTGGAACCCCCCGCACACACACACACAAGTATAGTTCCCCTTCAATCCTGGGTAATGGTTTGGGGCAGGGGGCTGAAGCGGTGGGCTTCTTTCCCTTAGCCCCAGTGTCTTAAGCTGCCATTGATTAAATGTTAACTGATATACTCGGCCCTGGCAATCTTGTTAGAGCTGGAGCAGGCAGGCAGCTAGACAGACAGTTTAGGACCCGCGCCCTCCTGATCAATAGCACAGATAAAGATTTCATCCATCAATGAGCTCCCAAAACAAAAGGTATCTGATACCTGATTAGGCCCGTGGGGACAAATACACAGACAGATTTGAGCATACACACACTTGCACATTGCCACATGGGTTGAGGCACACGAGGAGGCAAGCATGCACACTTGTATCACAAATAACTGTGGTTGGATGTAAAATCTGTGTTTAAATAAGCATTCACACACACATACACACACACTCATTCCTTTCGCTCACTTATTTCATCCAGAATAATACCTCCACCAACCCCATCTGAAGTCAATCAGTTCCTCACCTAATGGTGTAATTACAACACATACACACACACACCCTCACACACACGTATATGCACAGTCAAGTTTGCAGATAAGGCAGCTCTGACTTTTCCCGGATGAAGGTTAATTATGCTGTGTTAGTTCACTTAGGTGTGTATTTGTTTGTGCATGCAGGTGTATGTGCGTCTTTTCTCAGAAATGTATGTATATGTGTGTGTGTGTGTGTGTGTGTATATATGTGTGTTTCCTCAAATGCATGTGCATTTAGATCCTCAGAGCATGCCAAAGGCACCGCAAAGCAGCTGAATCAATGTCTGGGCGACCACCACTGTTAAAGTGTATCAATAATGTTCCTGTATCTTCTTTTCCTGCCAACGTCACAGGGCAGTTTGAAAGTCCAAGCCTAGCCGCAATTAAGGCTTAATTATTAATCAATACGAGAAGACATTTGAATATTGATTTTTCCCTTTTCTTCAAATTGTTAACATATTCCCCACCCTGTCTACGCTTTCTTCTATTTTTGTTACAACTTTAAAGAGAATCAATACTTCCCTTTACAGTCATCAGAGAAGAGCTTTGGCATAATTGGAGCCAAAAACACAACGGGATCTCTTCACGGGGGTCGATACCCAGAGGTGGTAAGGGGCTAAAAAATGTCACAGCCCCTCAAATTCTGATGGCCTTTCAAATATAGTTAATGATTCCTTGTGGCTCTTGAAGAGTGATCTCATTTTGGGGGATTTTGGATGACATTTGTTGTCACAATGCCAAAATTCATTTCCATAATTTTCACGGCTGACATTTTCTTTGATATGACACCGTATCAGAGCGCACTCATTCCTTTTGATTAAATAAAATCTTTACTGTTTTATTTTCCTGCTCAACTATTTTTGCGGGGCTGTGAGATTTCTTAAGTGGCGTGTCAGGGGCCGGGAGTCTAATGCATGGAAACATGAAGCTTTCTGTTTTCTGACGGCTAGCAGAGATAAGGTAGAGATATGGCTCTAGCACTGGCTCAAATCTAAAACAGATCCCACTGGGGGGGGTTGGGGGGGTTAAGAAAGTGAGGGAAAGGGGAAAGGGAGGGGTGGAGGTAGCAAGAAAAGGGAATATTGTCAATCCTCTAAGTGTCTGGCAGTGTCTCTCTTTCTTTCCCTCTTTCTCTCACTCTTTCTCTCCCCCACTCTTCCTCAGTAATCTGATTTATTCGAAGCATATGTGTGCTGCTCTGTCTTTGTCTGCTTCTATTAGGGCCAGTGGGGGCCCATATGACATTGTTTAGCCAGTAATGAAATGGACATTTTTTGCATGTTTTTGAGAAAGTCAGAGGAAAGCCAACACTCCTTATTTGTAACCGTCTGCGAATACCATCTCCAGGGCAGTTGCCCCAGGTCTGTATGTGTGTGCGTGTGTGTGTGTGAGTGTGTGTGTGTGTTGCATGTGAGCACATGTGCCCATGTATTACAGGTTCCATGTGGTCATTTTGGAGATGATTCTGAGCAACCTAATGAATATTTGGGCTTGAAGATATTTTCCTCTCCCTTCCGTGACTCTATTCTTCTTATGTTGAAGAGTCCTGCCATCCTCCCTAACCTCAGCACATAATAAGGCCCTGATGATGCACACATTTTTGTTTTGCGCTCTCCTCTATGGCAAAAGAAGTGTCACATGGACTTATTGTCAGCATATGAAATTGTTATGTGCTAATGGCAGCTATGTGGTGCTCCAGACTCATATGAAGCGTCCGTCAATAAGGAATGCAGTCATAGAAAGGCACTGAAAATGAATGGAATGAAAGGAAACTGAAGTAATTTTGTTGCCACATTTCTGTATGTGTAATTCATCCAAACATGATGTTATCCTGGTTATTAATTGTACATGATATGCAGCATGCACAGCAAAGCATTTCATATAAATAAATATAAAAAATGTGTTTTTCAAATGAGGATCATTCATATTTCTGTTTTCTCATGCCTCTAAATTTTCTTTTTAAGAAATGACTCAATGAAAACTGCACGCTCATAAACAATGCAACTTTCCACGATCCTTTAACTGTACTTTTATCTGTCCTCTCTATCAACTGAAATCTTTTCTTTGATTTCCATCCAGGATTACAGTCTTGTTTTTGGTGGCTCTGAAAGCAGATGGTTTTTATGCAGCTAAAAACGGGACAGTAGCCCAATAGGATAAAGATCTGTTTAAGCATTATCCATTTGGCCACTGCCCGTCACAGACCTATTTTAAGCGTAGACACACACACACACGCACACAAACACACACACGTTCTCTTAAACCATGGCAGCCATTTTATTAGATTCCCTGATTCCCTGCCTCGTATTAGTTCCCGGAAAATAAATAAACCTTGAATACATGACAAGGACCAGTCTGGTCAATTGGAAACTATATCTATCCTGCTGGTATCTTTGTTTACCAGTGTAGTGATAGATGGACAGATAGAGGGATAAATGGAGGCACCTCGGAACAGACAGGATAGGTGTATGGATGGATAGCTGTGTGAAAAGATATAAAAATAGATGGACAGATGGATAGATAGGTGGATAGATAAATGGATGGATAGACAGACCGATGAATGCGGCAGGGAGATCTTGTTGGGCTGATAGAGTTGAGCAGGTATGCCGAGAAACAGCTGCTTTCTTCATTAGGTTCATCTATCGATCTCAGACCCTCGCTGTGCGCGCGCATGTTTGTGGGTGTGTGTGTGTGTATGTGTGTTTTTGAGGGAGAGAGAGGGGAAAGACAGCAGCCTGTGTAGATAAGTGCTGGTAATAGAACAGAATGAATTCTTATCACAGAGATGGGAAGGCCATTAACCCTCAGCTCCTAGTTCTCTCTCTTCTCTCTCTCTCTTTCTCTCTGTCTCTGTCTGGTCCTCTTTCTGTTTCTCCCTCCCTCCATCCGCCGGTCTGGACCTGACAGGGTCACGTTGACGACCGTGTGTGATATTTCCACTATGTGTGTGACTCTTTGAGAGTGTGTGTGTGTGTGTGTGTGTGTTTTGTGGGTGCCGCTGTGCAGACTGCCGCATCGGCCAGCTGTTTATAATCAGGGGCTAGATAAATATTGGACCGTGGAATCATGAAAGACCAGAAAAAACAGAAAATAAAGAAAGAGATGGGGAGGGGGGGGGGTGAGACAGAGGAGAGGAATCTTCTTTTCAAATTATATAAATCCCTCAGTAAGCTTGCCGTGCCGCCTCCTCAATTCACCTACTCAGCCTAAGGTGATTCAAACAGCCGAAATGCAATATGGCTGTTGTGTAAGATGCAGGTGTTTGTGCCTGTGTGTGTGTGTGTGTGTGTGTGTGTGTACGCACACGTGTGGAGGTGTACAGTAGGTGTACTAGCCCATTGTATAAGGCCAGGTGTTGCAGCATTTTTTTTTCCACCACTGAACCTTTTGAAGCCATGTTTTTGTCTTGTGAAAACCTTTTGTATTTGCTATTAAAGAATCATTAACATCATCCCCCCCAGTGCTCACAGCACTGAAAATGAAACCCCTCTTAACACGAAAAAACTGTTTCTGTCTGCGCAGCAAGCAAGACATGCAAGCCTTTAATCTTGGCTATGTTTATTCATATGATTTTTTTTCCCCCTTTTTTTCAAAGCAGTAATAGGTGTTTTGTTAGTCGCCTGCAAGACAGCGAAGCGGGCATTTTGAGCAAAAGAAAATACAATGAAGTGTCTCAGGAAGTCGTAATTGACAACAACAAAGCAAATTTGGAGCTGCTGATACAAGCGTTTTTTACACAAAAGTCATTTTTTCAGCTTATTCTGTCAGTTCAACTTATTGACATTCACACCAGGAGCGTATTAAATGTGACAATCCTATTGTCTGGCTTTCAGAGTCGACCTGAAACAATAGATATTTTTTGCTGGGGTAATAAGTTCTCATGTGTTTTAAGCAATAAGTGGGTGGATGTGGGTGGATTGGAGCGTGTGGATGGAAACACGTGTGTTTGCTTGTGCTGGTGTGTGTCTGTTTACATGTTAGCATGTGGGCTGTGGGCCTCTGTGCATGAAATACATTGAATGCTGTGTGGGAGTAAATGTGTGTTATGTGCTGAGGCTTTCGTGTGTAGGTGTGTGTGAGCGAGTGCAGGTGTGTGTGCATGTGTGTGTGTCAGTTATTCCCAGGCCCTGTGCAGGAGCTGTAGCCCCTCTCCGCTGGGTTGATGTTTAGTATTTTAGACATGCTACATTAACAACATCTGGTTAAGATCTAAATGCTTGTTAAACGCGCTGAAATTCGGGGGGAAAGGTACAGGGAGACCGAGGGAAGAGAGGGGGGATAAAGAGGGAGAGTAGGGTAAATAAAGATTTGAGGGTGAGAGAACGGGAGGGAGGGAGATCAGTAAGTCTGTAAGGTTATTACCCTGGCAGTATTACCACTGGCCCTTGACTGTGCATGTGTATGTGTGCGCATGGCTGCGACTGTGTGGGATGGTGTAATGTTTCAAAGCCTTCCCCTTTAAAACCGAGGGGCCAAACTAGAGCCACGCGCGCGGCGCAGGAATGTGACATCACAGGGCCCCTACTGCTCACACACATACTTAGTCTCACAGGGGACATGACCAGAGTTGTAAGAAGAAATCAGCATCAACATCATGGCTAAGTGGGGGAGACATGGCAGTCAGGGGTGTTATGCAAAACATTAAGGCTTTATTACTACCACAGATACAGCAGACACAGACCATATCTAGTCTTTATTATTATTTTCAGACATATCGCACAACAGCACAGATAATTCTGTGGTGTACAGAGTCTAAAGAGCTATACAGGATTAGTCTCT
>JAPXVT010000014.1:17314331-17327607 GCA_029823135.1 Acanthurus reversus | reverse complement strand
AAGCGTGTTGTGCAGGTGTGGTTCCAGAATGCCCGTGCTAAAGAAAAGAAATTCAAGATTAACATTGGAAAGCCATTCATGATAAGTCAAGGCTCACCAGAGGGGCCCAGGCCTGAGTGTACTTTGTGTGGTGTAAAGTACACTGCCCGGATGTCCGTCCGAGACCACATCTTCTCCAAACAGCACATCACCAAAGTGCAAGAAACCCTGGGAAACCAGGTAGATAGAGAAAAGGACTACCTAGCACCAACCACTGTCCGTCAGCTGATGGCCCAGCAAGAGCTGGACCGCATGAAGAAAGCTGGTGAGGGACTCAGCCTGCCTGGCCAGCAGCAACAGACTGCAGTGGACAACAGTAATGCACTTCATGGCCTCAGCCTACCCTCAGGCTACCCAGGGTTATCTGGACTTCCGCCAGTACTACTTCCTGGGGTCAATGGGCCATCATCACTTCCTGTTTTCCCACCCAACACACCTGGTGAGTTAGTATGACAACTAGTGAAAAAAAAAGCTAAATAGACTAGAGGCTTTATGAACTGAGCTTTATCATGCACTATTTTATTCTTCTATACTACTGTTTATTCTGTATCACAGTGGTGTTTGTCAAAAAGTCTTATTTTGTAAAACTATTTTAAAACTCAAAGTGGTGGAAGTTAGTGCATGCATAAAGTCATCATCAGAGTTGAACTGCTAATTTAAAATTCAGAGATTTTTACAACAAATGTGTCTATATCATGACTTTTGTTTGTGTTGTTTGTTTTTCCCCTTATTATAGGTTTGGTATATTTATATTATAATGTATTGGCAGATTGAAATTATCATAAAGCGCATGTGACAGTTTTGATCCATAACAAAATCTTAACAAAAGAGATAAAGATTCAGCCAGTGACAAATTAAGCATCTTTATCTTGTCATACAAACTAATTTCCATAGTGATTTGGGGTTGAATACTTAAATATTGAATATATTTCCATATTTATATACCACTGTATTTCAGCTTTAGCGTCTCCAGGTGCTGGCATGCTTGGGTTCCCTACACCAGCCACCCCCTCTCCTGCCATGTCTCTCAGCACTACCCCAACCAAGACTCTTCTGCAGACTCCTCCTCCTCCTCCTCCACCTCCTCCTCCTCCTCCTGTTCCCTCCACACCTTTGGCAGCAGTAAATCATACAGAGCAGCAAGTTAAAGAGAGAGAGAGAGACAACAGCAAGAAACCAGGAGATAAACCACCTCAGATGAAGGTGAAGGACCGAGAGAATGAGAGCAGTTCACGCCCTGAGACTCCCAGCATGGCCAAGAAAAGAGAGAAACAATGTCAAGTTCCGGGGAAACCAGGAAGTGAGACTACACTAGACGCCACACAGCTCCAGGCACTTCAGAATGCCCTTGCTGCAGGTGATCCCAGCTCCTTCTTGGGGGGGCAGTTTTTGCCCTACTTCCTACCTGGATTTCCCAACTGCTTCTCTCCCCAGCTTCCTAGAGGGGTCCAAACAGGGGGCTACTTCCCACCACTTTGTGGAATGGAGAGCCTGTTTCCCTATGGCCCAGCAGCAGTCCCACAAGCTGCCATGGCCGCTGGTCTCTCCCCAACCGCTCTCCTGCAGCAGTACCAGCAGTCCCTCCAGGATTCACTGCAGAAGCAACAACAGCAGCAGCAGAAACAACTTGAGCAACAGCAGAAACAACAGCAGCAGCAGCAACACAAACTAACCCCTATGAAGACACCCCAGAGCATACAGAGCACCACCACCAACTCCTTCAAACCAAAAGAAGCTATAGATGCTAAGGATGACACCAACAAAGGCTCTTCAACAGAAAGCACAAAAGAAGAACCGAAAACAGATACCAAAAGTACCATGGATTTTCCAGACGCTTTTATTGTACCATCTGTCAAGCATGAGTTTATATGCAGGAAGTGCCAGATGATTTTTACTGACGAAGATTCAGTGGTGCGTCATCAGAAGTCCTTCTGTTACTTCGGACATCCTTTTACTGACCCGCAAGAGACAGTGCTTCGAAAGGCAGTGAGCAACTACACTTGTGTTGCCTGCAATGTGGTTGTTAATGGGAATGAAGCACTTGGCCAACACCTTCAGTCGAGCTTGCACAAAGAGAAAACAATCAAACAAGCAATGAGAAATGCCAAAGAGCATACTAGATTATTACCTCACTCTGTCTGCTCCCCTACTCCTAACACCACATCTACCTCGCAGTCTGCAGCTTCTTCTAATAACACCTTTCCTCATCTCTCTCACTTGTCCATGAAGTCCTGGCCAAATGTCCTGTTCCAGGCCACCACAGCCCGGAAAGCTGCTTCCTCCTCCCCGTCTGCCTCTCCTCCTCCCCCCCTCTCCTCACCTTCAACGGTTACCTCAACTTCCTGCAGCACCTCAGGGGTTCCAACCTCACTACCCACCGAGAGTTGTTCAGATGAGTCTGACAATGAGCTAAGCCAGAAGCTGGATGACTTAGATAACGCGTTGGAAGTCAAGGCTAAGTCGGCCTCTGGCCTAGACGCAAGCTTCAGTAGTATCAGAATGGATATGTTCAGTGTGTAGGAGTGACAAAAGGATCCCTTGCTTAAAGAAAAAAATAAGACTTTTTAAACTGCAGTTCCAAAGTTTCTCTTAACCCAAAAAATTACAGTACCAAATGATTGACTCAGGATTGTTTTTCCCATATTGATATGCTGGCAAGATATTGATTGATTTTTGTTATGGACAGAACTGTTGCAGATGCTTGACTGAGCTTATATTGTATACAAAAACATGGAGTAGGAAAAAATCCCACAGGCTCCCTTGGGGGGCTTGTTTCAAGCCAAAAACTCTCACGATAGCAAATTGCACCTCAGCTGGATTGTTTTCCAAATGCTAGCATGTACTGTATGGGATGACGATCCAGAACCCTCAAAGAGAATCTCTCTTAGTTTAGATAGGTGTAATTCAGTAGCTTTAAATTCTCAGGTCAGAACAGAACATTTCTCATTTGTTAAAGCAGCAACAAGCCTGGGCACACTTGGCTTATAACCAAAACATGTCAAGCTTTATCGGACGCATTTCCTTGATGTGTATAGAGTACCAAGAGACAATATTACTGTTACAGTGGACGATGTGCATATCCTTTTAGTTTTGCCCTACAAAGACAGTATGGTTTTGCCACTGAGGGAATTTAGAATGGTGAAGTAAATGTGTATGATGCCCCTGTGTTTGCCAGTTTGTATTACAACAAGCTGTATCTATTTCCCACCCCCTTTTTTCTTGTAGTATATACTAAATCTGTGCCAACTCTTACCCTCTCACTTTTACCTCTGCTCACACCCTTTTCTGAAGAGGTAATAACTCTAGTTTTGATAGACTCTCTCGGATTATGTGAATATAACATTTTTCATTTGTGAATTGCTGTACTGTTACGGTACCTGCTTGTGTCTGGACTATAGTGCACTTATTTTGTTTTTATCTGTCTTTTTATTATTTGATTAGGCCATTTGTTAATTTAATAGAATTTTTGTATGTATGTATGTTTGTGTTTTAATTATTATTTGTGTCTATTGCAGCAGCATATTGGTCCATATTTGTTACAGGATTGATGCCTAACAATCTAGAGACCTATTTAACAATTGGTGCATCCATGAAAGCAGTACTGTATACTTGAAACTGTTAAGGTACAAGTTGGTCACAATGTTAAAAAAGGTATGATCATTTGCTATACATTTGCAAATATGCTGCTTTAAAAGGGGGACAACAGCATTTTTGTTGTATATTAAAAACATTTTCATGTACTTGTAGGACTTAAAACAGTGTTACACCTATACGCTGTCATTTAGTGCATAGGTTGACGTCCTCCCAACAATTCTCTGGGCACTTCTGATGATCTACAGTTAAAGTCAACATTTTAATTTTTCCACATTTAGTGATTTCAACATTGCAAAGTATTACCTTACAAAGTTTTGCTGCTACTGTGTAATTTTATTTTGCTCGCCATAAATTCTCTCAATTTTCTAACAGACATACAGTAATACTGATCCATTAATTGCTTTGCTTTGCTTTTTTCTTTTCTTTTTTTTCTTTTTTTTTATTTTGCTGTGGAACTAAGAATGTGAAAGCTGTCAAAGGGTGTTCAATTTTTTACGAATCACTTTCTAGTTTGGTAATTGAAACCAATGTGATTCATTCCAAAGTAACAGAAGGCTATTTGTATGAAAGAAAAAGGCTTGTGAACAAAGAAAGCTAAGCTGTTGTACATATTCGTAGTTGGCTGTGCATGGTACAAATTTATTAATATGAAGAAATGCAAAAATGTATTGCTTTTGGTATTTCCTATTCTGAGATGAGCAAGTAGCATGTAATGCAACTGTTTGACAGGTTAAATCAAATCATGCTTAGTTATTGTTTCAAACAATGAAATCAAGTAACATTTCCTCTTATGTTTTATTATTGTAAAGGTGTTTTTTTTCAATATTTTAAAGCGAAATGTCAGTTTTTTGTTATTTTTTTAATTTTCTGTGTGAGCTTTTTAAATGTCATTATTTGGATTTTTAGTATTTTAACATTTACTTTTATCCTGAAGACACTTTTTGATTGTGTTTCATAAGAGACATCCTGGCCTCCCAAGGTGCAATTCTGCCATTGTACAAACATGAGCGACTGTCCTGATTCCAAAGGCTTTCACAACTCTGGCTTTTTGCCTTTCCCCACTCTGTGGCTCAGCATTATAAGACTGAACTGTCAGCTAGCATCATGTGCTAAGATGTTAGCATCAGACAGGACGCTTTCCACACCAAGGACTGGTAAAAGCTAACAAACCAACAAAAAGGATGGTCCAACAATATACCTGTACATAGATATTGCAACTGCACAGCAGCCAAAAAGAAAAAAAAAAGAACTTTTTAAAAAAAATGGATGGATTGTGTCATGTTTATGGGGACAGCCTTCAAAAGGTTGAAATTGGAATTGTTCTTCTGGATGTCAAAGGGATTTTCATGGCGCAATCATATCCTACACAATATGTACTCTTCAACATCTGGGTTACATAGGAAATGCACCCTGAGGTTTTAATAAGAAGAAGCCCCTATGGCTAAAACTTTAAATAAACTAAACCAAAAATGTTATTGATGTTTTATATATAGAGAGTAGTCGCATTAGTTTTTGTTACTGTACTGTTTGAGGTCTCAACTGTACCGTATCACGGTAATAACATGGTTTTGAAACCTTTTTTTTATTTTGTCACAGACCTGTTGTCATAGTTGAAATGACGTTTATTGTAGATGGTATTTGAACAACTTCTGGAAATAGTTCATCAAGTATGTTTGTTGCTCATTGTTGTGATACATTAAAAACTGTATCTGCAAACCAGTTTGGTCTTATAAAATACTCTTTATTTCTTGTTCACTCTTTCATGTTTAATCATATAATTATGTCTTTATATAGTTTCTTGAAATTCATCTTTGAATTGACATTAGATTCATAGAAGTTTTGGACAAAATATAATCTCATGTTATCACGACGTTTATTGTATTATATTATACTACAAGTTCTATTGTAGTTTGACTGAAAATGTTCAATAATTTTGACAGTAATGTAGAATGTATTAGTTTTTTAACAAGTACAAAGTTAACCACAGCTTTATTAATATCATTAAAACTGCCAATTCAACTCTGAATGAGCATCACATTTTAGACTGAAGCTGGTAATTTACCCGAAATGTAGTAGTTTTTTTAATGTAGTTTTCATATAATGTAACACATCATTTTGCAAAACTGTCAAGTAAACATCCTGTATGTCACACTTTTAACAAAAACATGTATTGTTTCAATGCCCCTCTAACAGTTACCAGTTGTTCCAGTCACTGACAGACTAAAATTTTGAATCATATAATGGGTGTTTCCCGTCAATATGCTATTTGTGGTAATCTGACTCTAAGCAGATGCGGGGGATTATGTTTGGAAGTGTCTGCTAATCTGGATCTGATCAGGTGCTGCTCTGGACCCCTCCCATTGAAAAGGAAGAGTCCATATTAATCTATCACAACCATGGATAAACAGAGGTAAAGCCTTCACACAGGGCAAAGACCATTTTATTATCAAAAACTGTTAAGATAGTTCCTCTATGCTTGCTTGTAAGGCTAATTTTGATTTGTTGAACAAAGTGTACACCATTGGTGACTGAAGCACCGAACACATTGTTAGTTTTCATTCTATAGCCAAAAAGATAGTTGAAAAATTGTATTTTGTGCTGCCAACTACACAGCTTTTAAAATCCTATTGAGAAGCAAAATGCATGCCAGTGTGAGACAGAAGGGTGACTTTTTAGATCTGAGGTCAACAGATGCTGTCACATTAAAAATTGCACCTCAGGAACACCTCAACACAATACATCACACCCTGCCAGTGAGACGTGTCCGCCACCAGTGTCAGGGTCACGGAGAAAGCCGACATTCACAAGTCGTTAAATCCACCTAATGAAATTTCACAAGGGCAGCAAAAATGAAGGGGAAGATGAGGATCTTTTCACTCCAGCAGAATTGGTTGTGGTCTTTATTGTTTCGCTTAACACACTTCAGTGTGCAGTGAAACGGCTGCAACATGTAAAGCCTCAAAAACAGCTTTTTTCTCCCCCCCTTCTGACTTCACCCCTCGCCCTTGACGAATGTGCTCAGCTCGCAGGGTGCAACTGTTCTGCTGAATGGCCCTTTCCTGTTGCTCACCCTTAAAGTGCAGGCGGTTGCCGAGGTAGGGCTCCCTCCCGTCATATTATGGGATTGAATTGCGTTTGACCTTTGTGGAGAACAATGGCTGAAGGCCTTTCATTTTTCTGGCCTTCTCAGCGCCTAGAAGAAGGAGCTCTTTACTCTGTGTTTTCACTGTGGTTTGCCAGTAATTCACAAGCAGGATGACAGCGTGATCTACGCTCAGTAAGTGTGTGTGCGTGTAGGTTTAAGTGCACAAGTCTACACACAAGCGTATTTTGTGCCAATTCTGACTTAGATCTACTGAAATTACCGTTCATAGGTCAAACATTATAAAAAATCTCTAAACAAAGCTGTTTTGATGTGACCTTATTTTGGTGGTCACCCAATTTGGCTTCCCAACTTCACTGTTCTGCAAAAAAAGACCCTGTGAAGAGAAGAGTGGTTCATAGAAGTTTAGACACAGCTTTGCTAAAGAGGCCGCAGCAGTGAGCGGTCTTGCCCTGAATACACGATAAAAGGTTTACTGTAAATTCTAAATGGCGGTTTCTGCAACCCATACATCACTCATGACCATTAGGTTCCACCCTCACTGCACAGTGCACCCTTCCAGCCACAGCTTTCCAGATGATACAGTACAGAGGCTGCAGTTCAGGCAGATCTGCCTTTGAATAGCCTGCAGCCAATGGATTTTCTCTGGATAATACAATGTTTGGGACAGAGAGGCAGGGATTAGTCCAGACGGATACATCCACCACCCCCCACATGCCCAATCTAATTAGACTGGAATCAGTTTAAGATGAAAGCAAGCCCTAGCATCACCGCACTAAATACTGGAATTAGTATTCCCCGCATGGGAATTTAATGACGGAGACTGAAAATCCAATCACATTCACTCCCAGTTTAGCCCCTCATGCATTGGGCCTGGACAATGACGAAACCAAAGAACAACAACAATGATTTGTTTGTCAATAGATATTGACCAACATCACATCTGAGGCCACTTGGGTATTGGCGTTACTATGTTGTCATCATTTAACGAGGATAAAACAGCTCATAATTAGATATTTAGACAGTCTGTTTCTGATGTAAACCTTTGTCACATTTTGACTCTTCCAGGAGCCATAACAGAAATTTATCAAAGCAAGAATAGCACAAAAAGGAGCGTATTTTAGGACTGACACATCCATGGTCTTGTGTTCATGTTTATTCTTAATGCCTTAAAGAATGTTTATCCATGAACTTTGACTTAATTGTGAAAATATGCAGATGTTTCATGCCTCTATGTTGTGTTTTTGTCCCTAGAACTTGTGAAAAAAAAGGGACTTGTCTTGTTTTCACTCATTTGTTCTTCCTACTTAGAAGGCCACATTGCCCATAAAATCATTCAACAGTGATTGGTGAAGTAAGTCATTAATCAGCTCCTTGCATCAAAGCCCTGATTGCTTCATCGGAATTGACTCTGTCAAATTATTGCTATCAGGCAGACAGCATCAGATCCTTTATAGTTTCTATTATCTTACAGACTTTGAGCCCACATTCACTGATAAAACAGAACACATTTTGCAGAACACAGTCATATGAAACATTTTCACAGTCTCTTGACTTTATCTTGCCCTTATTATTATTATTTCTCTACCTAAGTTTATGCAGTCAAGGGAGCTCTATTTTAAAACCACTAAAATGCAGGCCATATTTCAGCGTCAGGTTGGTGATTAACGGCACAGACTGAAAATAACTCCGGCACCTGGGTTCCATCCACCACACAATATCTCCAACACCTGCGATTCATCCGCCAAAGCATTACACCTGAGAAATCAGGAAAGCATTGTCCCTCGTGCACAAATATTCAACATGAAATGTTATTATTTATTGCTGGTTGTATTTTGAGGCATGCACCGAAACAGAACCTGTTGTTTTTCTTCAAACAGGTGTAATGTAACTTTCCAACTCACCCAACAACTAATTCTGCAAAACTTTGCTACTTTTTAGCCTCAGGAGGAAATTCAGTGTGCTTTTTTGAGCAAATGAGGAGATAAATATTGCATCGGTAGGGAATAGGACACAGCATTAGGCAACAAAAGGCACAATTCCTGCAGTGATGCATCCTTTCAGATGGGAAATAATCCTTAACAGTATTTCCTCTGGATTTGACCAGGTGTCAACAAAGGCTGCACACAAACTAACATATGAATCAGGCAATGTATTTTTTTTTTCTATATATCTTTCTTTTGGCCTTCCCGCTTTTTGTGTTTACTGCTGCAATACCTCATTTCTCAGCTACAAAAGGAAAGAAAGAAGGTGAGGAAATGGAGGGGGCAGGAGTACACCAGCCTTATTATTGCCTTGTGGATGAAGGATACAATCACTGCTGGCATTTCTACGAGACACACAGCCAACTAACACATATTTTAAAGTGAAAGAGAAGTAGGAGGAGGTGTGAAGGAGAGAGGGAGGCAGGCCTGAGAGAAAAAAGAAAAGGAGACATAGACAGACAGGCCAACAGGCTGACAGAGACTTAGAGTCAGGGACAGAGAGGAAGAAAGAAAGAAAGAAAGTAGGTGATATAGACAGCAAAATGAGCAAGTGATAGAAGTGAAGTGAGAGTGAGAGCAGGAGGGAAAGAAAAGGAGGGGCGACCTGAGAGAAATCAAACATGGGCGCTGTGCAACAGAGGTACGTCGGCAAACGAGCATGTTATGGCAGCCCGCTGGGACTTCCCCGGCAGATCGTTTGTGCTGTTTCCCAATCTGTTCTGAGGAGCGGCGCAGCCCCACATGGGGACGTGTGAAGGCGTCAAGATGGGATTGCTTAAGACAGATGAAACAAGGTGTTTTTTGATGCCATCTCGAGCGGACAAAAGCCTGATTTCCTGTTTTGCCTGTGACACAAAGGGTGCTGTGTAGTTTGTTGAACAGTTCAAGGCTTTTTGTTGTCAGGGCTGTAAATAACTAAACACGAGAGAGGTGAAGTTACAGAGGTTCTGGATCCACATGCCAAAAACTGAAAAAATATGTGGCACATTTTTCTTTCTTTTTTTTTTGACACTCATAAACACCTGTAACAAACAAACAGTGTAACAGTTCTTTCATCAGTTCTTTACATATTTCCCTTTAGCGTGAAAACAAGCTGAAAGTAAAAATCCTGGCACACACCCACTTAACTCCGGACAGCCACAGCTCTCTTTACATTCGCTGGACCCCTGAAACAATCCCATAGTGGCAGAGATCAAAGTGTCAGGCTTTGTAATATTGCTTTACATTTTAAAGGGCGCTGAGCAGCCAGGCTAAGGTTTTTACAAGGCGTGCTGAGTCGTTGGGGAAATAAGGGAGCAATGGAGGAGGGAATGAAGGAATTTTAGGGGGTGATGGGATATGTCTCACTCTTTGTTCGTGTACACACACACATACACTCACAAACTGAAATCATACCATGTGCAGCGGAAGAGCAGGCGGTGAGGAAATAGAAGCTAAATATAAAGTGACACGCTGCATTCCCCAGGTCATTCACAGGCCCTGCTCCAAATCACAACGCTCCACAGCTCGTCGTTTATCACACACAAAAGCCCGAGTCTCTCACAGAGAAATTTTTAAAGCAACCAAATAAGCATGCCTTGTAATTTATAGAATCACTGATGAAGGGATGAGGAGATGCATTGACATCAAATTGGCTCAGATGCCGTGTCCTCTTTGCGTATCAACTCAGCATCCTGGCAGGAACATTTGTAACAAAAAGCTTTTTTAATGTTTAAATGAAAATTTTAATGAGGGCCTGTGTTGCTTTTCCTTTCGAGTCTTTAAGAGCCCTCTAAATCATTAAAACTTGCTCTTTCTTTGATTTCAAGGTCATTTGAAGAAATAAGGCAGCCTTAAGTGGCCCTCGGACCAAAAGTGGCCTATATGCCAAAGACGGCAAATAAATGTAGCCTAATGCTTTTTAATTTGCATTCATCTTTAAAAACACAGAAGAGCCATCTCTAAGTTATAATAGGCTGAGATGGCAGTTGGAGGCCCTCTAGTCATTAGTAGCAATGCAGCTCTTCTAAAATAAAGGCCTTTCTCATCTTGTTTTAACTTAAGCCCATTACTACAGAGATACATTAGGCTGCTGTCCGTCGCCTATTGTCTGCATACAATATTTCCGTCTGGCTATGTCTGTGTTCACATATATGCCTGGATTCACCTCCACATCCTTCCCATGAGCATGAACACATGCAACACAGCTATTCAGCAAACACATGCATGGAAACAAAAGATGCCAGAGACGAGGACCTTAGGAGGAGACGACATGCATTGTTTGTTTAATCACGTGTTATGAGATGACTCTGTAATTATGTTGTCATCTGCCCGCTTCAACACGGCAAAACTGGGCCGCCACAGTATGCCGTGCTCCTCGCTCATAATTCCACACTTCAAGCTTTAACGGTCAAAAGATAGAAAATGTCTTTTTTTTTTTCTTTCATTCTTTCATCTTTATTCCTTTTTTTATTACAAACACCACTGTGTAGAGACTGAAACTTGCTTTTTTTGGAGCAGTCACATAAAGCCTGTTTGACAGGCATTATGTGTCAGCTCCTAGTGCACATGAGTGCAGGGCAACAGATGAATTGTTTTTTATGTAGTGCTATATTGAACTGATGAGACAGCAAATAACAGCGTGTCCTATTAAACACAGAAAGACGGGTCTTTCTTATTTTCTCTTATTCCCCTCATCCTTCACTTTTAATTTTGCTCCATGCTTCCTCCTCTTCTCTGTTCCATTTCCTCGCCATTCCTTTTCTCTTTCTTTATCTTCCTCTGTTCTCTGTATGTGTAAGTGTGCCTCTCTCTCTCTCTTTTTCCTTTTTCTCTCTGTGTGCGAGAATAGGTGGTGTGTGTCTGTGAAAAACTGAACATCTCCAGTGAAATTGGTTTTCTGAGGAGAAACTGATGGATCACTCTGTGTTCCTGACAGGAGTAGGGGATTGTTTATGCCACACGGACAAATACATGTATACACACATACATACACACATATGCAGGGGTGAGAGGACAAGGGGATTGTTTATGCTGAAGCAGAATTAATTTTTATGAGCTGTAGATTGCTGTTTATAGGAAAATACACTTTTAAGCTGCAAGAGATGTAATCTAGATTGTAGCGTTCCCAGCAATGAATAATGGTTTTGGAGGCAACAGCTGCAGCAGCCTTCCTCTCAACCTCCATTTCCTCAGCTCACACACACATACACACATCTACACACACACGCACAACAACACAGATTAGTGGCAAAATGTTGCTGCTTTTAAAAACAAATGACTTCATGTGTCCCAGCAAATCAGCACATCCGTACACAGATCACAAACATGTAACTGTAAACTCGTGGATGGCGGTGATGTGCAGCTGATCTGCAATTGTGGATTTTCCAGCTTTGACACACACACACACACACACACACACGCACACACATGCACGCACAAGCAGAAAAAAAAAATACAAAAAATGCTTTTCCTAAAGTGTCACCTAATTTTGTATTATATGCACTGGAAATGTAAATAACATCTGACTTTTAGGATATAATGAGATTGTTTATTACATTTTGTGATTGATTAATTTTTGAATGAATATGCACTGTGCAAAAAATCATAGAATTAGAAGTTAAACAAAGGATTTATTTCCATTTCAGCCTGTAATTTTATCATCCTTTCTATAGCTCAAGCAACCTTTACTGCAAGACATGAGAAAATATTCCATTACAGCAAGATTTCCACCTTCTCTTCTTCCTTCATATGCGCTCACAAGTAGTTCTACACACACTCGGAGAATCTTGCTATTGTTATCTGAGCAATGTGTACACAAAAGGTCTAGGTTTCAAACAACTGTTCATCAGATTGTGCGGATCACACATGTGCACACAAGTTATAAGACATCATTACATTAATAAAGAAGCATTTTTATAAACAAGTATCTTCTTCCTCCTAGAAAATACCTGTTGGCTTTACGATTTCTTTTTTTAAAATGTTTTATTTACTTATTTATTTTACACACAGAAAATCTTCTGGTGTATTGAGTTCTTACAAATGTCATGTAAATTTCTTTAATAGTAATGTGGGGAAAAAAATTGTGGAAGTTTTGATGAAAGATCAGCATGTAAAGGTTAATTTTGCTAGCTTTGAAACAACATGTTGTAAATGTGAACCTGAGTTAAAAATGACGAGCAGTTTGCTGCTGTCAGTGAATGCTCAAGCTTAAATAAAAAGCTGAATTAGTTTTATATTTTTTATACCAAATTATTCATTGAATGACAATAGAAAAAAATATCTATATATAGTGTGTCCTGTCCTGTTCATGCTCACGTCCTACTACTGCCTGTGCAGGAGTAGATCTCGGCAATCATGGTGTGTATCATGGTGTGTCATGGCTGAATAAGGGTCTACGATGACAAAAATTAGTTATGCTAAACATTAAACTTCCTGAGCAGTCAACTTGTATCACTGTGTTTTTGAAATAAAGGTTTTTCATCAACGATTCAAGTCATTCCCTTTTTGGGGGGGGGGGGGGGGGGGGGGGGGGGGGGGGGGGGGGGGGGGGGGGGGGGGGGGGGGGGGGGGGGGG
>JAPXVT010000014.1:17155497-17167017 GCA_029823135.1 Acanthurus reversus | reverse complement strand
TACAGAGTAAGAAGATGGCGCTGGGGGTAATCTGCACGAGTCGGCGGTGACAAAATGGAGGGCGTCATCAGAGGTCGTGGCGCTGTCATCAGCCGCCAAACCTCCGCTGATGTCTGCCTGTCACACGCTCACACTCATGCATGCATCACATGTTGTTCGCAGTGCACTGGGGAGAGAGAAGGAAACACGTAGCCATAATCAGGTGTGACACATCACAGCGTAAATGCTGCAATCTCACCTGACAGCCACGCACACACAAACATGCATGCGATGTTTGCGATGTGGACCACCACGATGGAAACAGACCCTGACAGGTATCTGTGTATATTCTGAGATGCACATAACAGCAGCTTTAATGAATACAGCCGGTTTGTTTTGTTTCGGCTTTTTTCTAGTCGTTGAATTTATCAGAGTTTTAAAGGACAGTGATGTTGCAGCCGTGCAGAGGGAGACTGACTGTGATTCCTTTCAAGACTGGAAGTCTTTTTCCCACCTGATAAACCAGTATAAAAGACACGGTCAACAAATGCCTTTAATCAGTTTAATTTAGGTAGTTTACAAAGAGATTTTTAGAGGACATACTTTGTATGGGAATGCCTACTTTACATATTTCTTTAAATGCACATATTCAAAAGTCTGTGCTACCTTCCTAATATTGCTTACAGGTATGTAGCGACATGTAGGCCTACTGTTGGTGAACCAAGTCAGTACATGATGTTTACAATATTTACCTGTCAAATGCATTTTAAGAACTGTAGAGTTATCGTATTAAAATGTATACAAATCAAAAATGCAATTGCAAACAAAAAATGTGAGGTTTGTCTTCAGTCTGGTGACTCTTGCCTGCCTAAATATGTGAAACACTGGTGTAAAACACAACATCAGTTGATAAACAGCGACTGTAAACAGGTGCAAATTATAGAGTAATGCTACTAAAGGTTAAATGTGTAAAAGTGCCAAAAGTTTGCCACAGAGGAGTCGTAAAGTCAGCAATCTGTGATGCTGAACACCTGTTTGAAGTGTGCGAGCCTCAGCTAACATTAGCCGCTCACTCATTATACAGGCTACCAGATCATGTAAGGTTACAGCAACAAAAGTGAATTACATCGAAAAAAGGTTGTTTTTATTGCTTATAAATTCAACTTTTGATTCATAATGGAACAAATTTTATTCAATCTTCAATAAAGGTATACAAACTGATTCCCTTCTGCCACTGCAGGGTTTCTCAAAAGTATTCTCAAAAAGCTTGCATTATCAACTTAGCATGAGGCTGAAACATGTTAGGTCAAGGAAAAAACATGACCATGTCTAATTATTGTTTCATTTTCATGGTCAAATAATAAAGATAATAAATTTACTGCACCAGTCAGTTATAAAACATGGAGCAGGCACAAAAACAGTCACAAGAAAGGGAAATATAATGAAAGAAAAGTTCAATTTGTGACAATGTTACAGACCTCTTACGTAAATTTCTGCGCCATTTCATGAAATACCATGAGATTGTGTTGCCTGTTACTTTACTTTGGTACCGCTTTTACTTTTCCATGCGGTATAACTATTAGTTACCTAATAGTAAAGTATATTTTTGAGTTTTGAAGTCCATGTTACACTTTCTGTCGTGTCATGTTAGCACCGAGCAATTCCCAAACAACAGTATCCTTAGCGAGCTAGTGAAAAGAGGAGTTTACATGTGGTAGACGTGTGGTTAATAAGAGTGTGAGGCTCATTACAAAAGTGGTCTTACAATGCACAACTTTTAGTTGTAGCACTATCACCCTCTTACCTCCACAGAAACAGTGATTTTCATTTTCAAATCCTCGCATGTTTTTAGTTTGTCTTCCTTAACGAATGAGAAACTGCCATGCAGCGTGACAGCGTAAAGAGCTGAAATCATGGGTGTCGATCAGTTGCTGGTCTCTTAATCTTTTCTTAAATGGATTTTGTTCACTTATTAATATCCAGACTTGCTTGAGAAGCCAATTGTGTCTTCAACAAAGTAAATCACATCAGACTTAGAGAAGGAGAGTGAGAGTGTATAAAGTGGAGGGGAGGAGAGAGATACTGCGAAAAGGGGAAATGGCTGTAAGGAGTGGTAGCCACGGAAAGAGAGAGAACCAGGAAACGAGAGAACAAACAGAGAGTGAAGGATGAATTCCCAGGAGGCAGTGTTAAGTTGCATTGGTGTGTGAGCTTGTCACTAATAGTGTCCCTGCCATGGTTATGAGAGCTGGAAATACTTTGGTGCTAATAGACAGATTATGGAAAGAAACGAAGCATGTCCTGAAATCCTCTTAGCAAGACTTCACCTCTTTATTTATTTATTTCCTGCCATATTCCTTTCTTTCTTTCTCCCTTTCTCTCTCTACCTCGGTGGCCTTGGCATTGTCTCGTTGGAACGTGTTTCATGTTTTGTCTGACGCTGGGTGGGTAGTGTTGTCTCTCTCTCTCTCTCTCCCTCTCTCTCTCTCTTTTTCTGTCTCACACGTTTTCAAAAGGCACTTTATTTATTGTCCCGGGGGAGCACTACATTATGCATTAACCTGTTCAATTATGCATTCATTTATGCAGCCGTTGCCTTATGTAAATGCACTTTATGATTAAACAAATTGTTTCGCTGTTTGGCCGTGTGTTCCCCACATTGAGTGTTTGCCAGTGACATCATGCAGCGGTAGCAAGAGACTCTATGCCTGTAGTGTGTAGAATGTGTGAGTCCCATTTGTGGCGTATTAAAGTGGCGGAGGGGCCTCAGAGATTGCGAGGAGTCTCTGTAGGCTTCACAAACCGAACAGGGAAAGGCAGGGTTTTTCTCAGCAGCTGTGTTTGGTGCCCTGTGCTCCAAAAGGACACTAAAGAGGCCATATTTGTTTGTTTTTGGATGCTGTCAAATCATAGTGTGTGAGGGGATTTTGTTTTTTCACACTTTTACAGTGTTTAAAACAAAGAGATGAAGTATTGTGATACATTAAAGGGTTGCATGCATATAATAAACTATCACAGGGCCTTGCATTGTCAAACACTTTCCATTAAACTGAATTAAAAGTACAGTATTTAATGTTTAATATGATGACCAGTTTTACTCTTGGCACATTTTTCTGCGCTTTTTTTTCTGTAGTTATCATTATTCTTTTTTTTTTCTCCCAGAGTGGCAAAGTTATGACCAGCCCTACCTAGTTAATGTCATTACACCATGTAACCATCATGTAAAAGCATTATCACATGATTTAGAAACTTTTAGCAACAAATCAACCAGTATGTAGCAACTGTAGCAACCTCATAGTTGGTTGGCAGCACTGAAAATATCTCCTACTGCTTCCATTTAACTGGCCAATGTACTGCTAATTGCAAAAATTTTCCTTGGAAAATCCTTGTAGTATATTTAAAGACTCATCCAGTGCAGCCCAAAGTCCACAGACTTTTTAATTTCTTTAAAAGTTTCAACTTTAAATGTTCCCTTCTCTCTTGTGGCTTTCTGGTTGAATCTCACCTTATTAATCAATAAAATTTAAGCCTGAAAGCCAGAAAAGTGATCAAATAAAACAGCATGACGTGCACGATGTCCATAAAATCCCACTTGCGACTGTTTACTGTTTAATTCACAACAAAAAAAACTTCAGGGATTTAATGAAGAGGAGACATCAGGGACATTCACATCAGCATTCTTACACTTGTTTACTATACAGTGATATTTTCAGTAAGAAGATATTAATATCGGACAGTTAGTATCTAGATAAGTTCATTTATGACTTGCATTCACTAGCTGCAAGCACGACTTCACAACTTTTCCAACACAAAACACATAAGCTGCATTGCTTTGCAGTATTTTGCAAAAGTGTGAGAAGTTTTACTTTTCTTGGCTGCATATTTGTCAGAAAGCAAACTGTGAAATCACTCTGAATAACTCAGCCGGCCGATATTTGTACTTAGATGAGATCAACTAAGTGGTAGTGTGCCAAACAATGAAGTTGTTACCACAGCGATATCACCATGTCAAAAGCATGCAAGCTTATAAGAAGAACTCTCAACCACTAATTTAAAACAAATACCCTTAATAGGTAGTGTTACAATGTCAGCTGAGGCCTTGGAAATCTCCTATTGACTTAAGACTAAGAGAGTTGGTCCAGACATCTTAATCACAGCTATATATAGACTTTCTCCTATCTGACAAGAGAAATGGGCAGCCATTTAAGACAGATGAACTGTGTCTGGATGACAAGTAGACTTATCGAAACTGCAGCCACACCTTTGATCTACTCCGGAATCTTCCATTGGTTTCCATCTGATACAGGCTATCTGATTTACCCGTGCCACTGAGGAATGAGAAATTTTAGAGGAAAAAAGATGAATGGAATATGCATTAAGACACCCTGACTATACAGTCACTCTATTTTTCCGCCTTGATTTCCCCGTTTTTTTTTATGCAGCCATTCCTCAATCATGTGGTTGTAACACTGTGACTGGGGGCTACCTCCCTCCACCACCTTCTTCCTTTTTTCTCTCTCTTCACCTCTATCTCTCTCCTTTCCTGCCTACTCCCTTTGGTGCGCCACGCTGTCGCTCCATCTCGCCGTCTCTGGGGTGTGAGTGAGTGATGGAGTTTTAGTGGACCCTGCGAGCAGTCCTGTGGTTTTTCAGTGCCACACATCAGAGGCAAAACATTAGCCCTCTGCATGCTTCAGGAGTTTGGCTTGGCAGAGCACCAGGCCCTAACTACCTTCTCTCCAGCACTCGCCGCTGCCAGCACAGGCCAGACAAACTACCTGAACCCCATTTGCAAAATACATGAAATTATGCCGATGTCCCACTGTTTATATTTATATTCATTAACCTTTATAAGGACGTATGTGTGTTTTTATTACATTAATTTTCTGAGTGTACCCTGACACAGAATGAGTTAAAGCAAGTTTATATTGGCTGTTTTGAGGGGAAAGTGGGTCCCTATCTGCATAATATACAGTAAATCTTCATTAGGTCTATCCAAACCTCTGAAAGACAGCACAGACTGAACGGTTGAAGGACCAGGCGTAATGAAGAGAATATGCACAGCAATGCAAAGTTATAGTCTGATAATTTTGTACATTAACAATAAAGCTACCTGGGACTTCCATCTGAGAGCTATAAAATTATGCAAGCTTTATAAGAAACTTGGTCCTGGTGGAGATACTGGAAGGAAGGAAGTATGAAGACAGGAGAACGCCCATGTTGGTGTGTGATTCATGTAGTGTTGCACATGTGTACACTGGTGCACACTGTATTTTGTGTGTGTGTGTGTGTGTGTGTGTGAGAGAGAGAGAGAGAGAAAACCTTTTCCAACCGCCTGCAGACTCTTGTGCAGTACTTGCAATTTCACGTACAGTAACTGTAATTGAAGACAGATGAACATTGGTAATCTGGGTTTAAAAACACTGCAGGGTCATGAAAGCACACGAGTGTTGGATAGAATCAAACATAAACATCTATTTATTATTTACCACATATTAGAAAGTAGGCTGTATGTGGTCGAAACTGCAGCACCGACAGTTCTGAGCTTCCCTCTGATTGCAGATATTTCTAAAGCTGCTGTTATCGTGTGAGTGTTGTAGAACAAGGTGTTTTTTTATGGCCATGTATTCATTCTCACCTTCAGACTCCAGGTCATTAAAACACACCAGTAGTCTTCTCATTTGGGGACCCCCAGGAAACAAGTCCCTGACATTTTTTTCATCCCCAGACATATGTTAAAAAACAGCTTTATTGTGACTGGCGGTCTGATGGAAGTGGGAGGCCGTCTAGAGCCACAACGGTAGACAGATAGCCTCAGGCTGTGCCACACACCGCCTGCACTCAGTCTGTGTGTGTGTGTGTGAGTGTGTGTGAGTGTGGGACCTTGTATGTGAATGACTGCATGTGTGTGATTCTGCAGACGTACATCATGCGCACATATCAATACACATAACATCCTTAGCGCCTGCATTTTAATTATGCTGCTTTATTAAATAGTAATCATTGAAATGTTACATCAGCATAATTTATTTCATTTCTAATGAAGGACAGGGAAATATGCACACTCCACACATCATGTTCCAACTAATTCCTGGACATTGCGTTCGGCTAATACACATCTGAAAACAGCTCTCTGGTGGTGTTGCAACAGAATAATTTATCAAAACAAATGCTCCATTTTATGCTGTCCCTCAACTGAATGTGACCAGCACTAAAAGATGCAATACTTAGGCATGCAATATGCATGAAATTATGCTAATGCACAACACTTGCATTCATTTGTATCTACATATTGACGTGTAGTTTTATGACTTAAATCTGCTAAGTGTAGACTAACACTGAATGATTCAAAATATAGAGATAAAAGCAGACTCAGCACAAGACTTTGCCTTGATTACACTTCACTGGCAAGACGAAGCACGAATTGTATTCATCAGAACTTCATCAATCCAAATTTGCTTAAAAGTCCATAAGAGTTGGGCGTTTTAAGAAGGAAACATTATCATTAAAATACGCGACATTGTGAAAAACACACTCTAGAATTATGTGTATTTACTTGCAGCTGCATGGTATTTGAACCCCTTAAACTTGAACATGAACTTCACAAAGAGATTAAGAATCCTTCTGCCTGATTGTTTGGTGGTTTGAATCATTTAAGTGTTTCAATATGCTATTTTTCATGTGTAGTGTGCTTTATAATTCATTGTCTCAGTCACCTCCAGCAAGATTTTTAGCAAAGGACCCCAAGGTAGTTTAAATATTTATGACCATGCATGTAAATCATTCATTAATCATGCATTGTGATTGCTTTATAATAACAGAAATCTATATCTGAAGAGTAATAATGAATATTTCCTTGGGAAAGTTGGATCAATAGTAAGTCAGAAACTATAGCTATATGCCTTTAAATGCTGCCTAAATGGAAGTTTAAGGATACACACGCTCTCCTCATACACACATATGCATATTACAAACATTCAGTATGCTGGTGACACCCCAGTAGTCACATGCTTGGCTATATATCTATGATAATGGTTACTATGCTGATGATCAGAGCTATTTACTTTAAATGGGTCATTATCAGTGGAAGACTACCTTGTGATGGTGATGAGGGCTTTGACAGATATATTGCCAAGCGGGAATAGGTGGTGATGATGAGCCACAGAAGTGTGCTACTATTCCGTGCTTTCATTCTCTCCTTGTGTCTCTCCACCTCATCGTCTCTTCACCTCTTTGTCCTTTGGTTCAATTTACGAATCACAAGTCAGGAGCAGTCAAGTGCTGCCATTCCGCCGCACAACGGCGTGTCTCAGAATACTAAAAGAAGACAGTGAAAATGTATTAGATACACAAAGTCTGCGCTGTGTTTTTATTGAATTATGAAGAATTTATGATAGCAATTTGATCTGGTGTATCACTTTCAGCTAGGCTCTTGTTCTGCATGTTTAAGATATAGTGCAGCACTTGAGTATCTGTCTCTTTGGGGAGTTGGCAGGGAGCAAAGCATGCTGTGTGATGCTCCGCTCATCCTAATCACAGCTTTGACTCTTCAAAGAAAATATGATGACTCAAATTCATATTTGACACGGTCATAATAAAACTACTTAAAACTATAAAGTCTCTCCCAATTCCCCCATTTTCATAAGCCCATGTTTATCTCCCCATTTTAATTAGTAAGTGGCATTAATTTCTGCTGTTGCTTTTATCACCAATCACTTACAAGCACAAGGATGATCATGTTAATATTACCGAATTATGGAATACATTCCCTGGGTTAATTAGGTTGTTCTTTTTAATTAGAATGTAATTGTGAGAACTGGTGTCTTTTCAAGGGGAAACGCAGGCCATCAGACGGTGCAGGCGGTGCAGTTTCATTGTGGCTGAGACTGTGGGCAACAGTGCCCCCTAGACGTCAAAAAAGGAACTGTATTATTGTTTTTCTGTGCTTAAAAAGACCTCTTTTTTTGGTCTTTTTAGGACAGTTTGTCTGTGAATACACAGTGTGAATACCCCTGTGTGCATGCTTGTGTTGCTTTTAATAAAGTGTGTTTTTTGTAATAGGCCTATAGGGGAAAAAATAATCTCTTATTTTAAAAATGCTCAATATGATTCATCAGTGAGTCACAAGTTTACACCAACACTCACAGAGCAATATCCATTTTTAGGTTTATACTTTTGCAGAATGGTAACAGATTTTTCTCCTGCAAGAGCTGCCGTGGAGTTTTTAGAATGGCAATAACTTTTTCATAAAGAATGTTTTTATAGGAATACTTTGATTATTACACATTCTTAAAAGTGAAATGGCAAGAAGACTTCTCCAAGCCTAACAAGCTCAAATAAATGAGATGTATTTTATGTTTGTATAGGTCAGATTATGTGTTGCGGCAGTGTTTTGTTGAGCATCAGAACTTGGTTTGTGGGTTAAGGGTTAAGGATATTTTTAGGCAGGCTTGTAATTAAAACAAAGGTTAATATCTCTGGGATTCTGACAGGTTTAATGACATGAGGAGGAGTTTAATGACCATGACTGCACACACATATTACACGTATTGTTTTTTTAGGGCCAGTTCTAATATTTTTAGAGAAAATAACTTGAATTTTAATGTTTAGGGGGCAAACAGACAAGGAACCTTGAATTTCCTCTGTCATCACACTGTAGAAAAGACTTTAAAAATGAAAAGACCATAATGTAGGCAGACAAAATTTGCAAAAATGGAGCTTGTGGTTGTTCAGGCAGGCACCAAAGTCATTTCATAGTCTACAACTTCATGCATGTCCATGACCTGTCTCTCACAATAGGTGGTCCATATAAGCATTTGGCGCTCCTTCAATCTGCATACAACAATGCTGAGGTCTGCCTCCTTGCTGCTACACGACTACTAAACCTTTCCAGCCCCTCTCGCGCAGTACGTTAAAATGTGAATTTTATGAGTTTCTTTGAAATGTGTTGATGTTCATTAAATGATGGGTATTTGTCAGGGGGAGATTGTGAGTTCAGGGACAGGGTCTGTGTCAAGCAAAACCAAAATGTGTATTGTTGAAATTAGTAGAAATACCTTTTTTTTTTTATATAAATATACAAAACATTAAATAGATAAAATGTTTTTTATATGTCTTGAAAATTTGACAGAGTTAGTGGTGGCTAATCTGACATGAGGATGTGTTGAGGAATGTTGCCCTCACAATCAGTATTTTTTTAACAATACAGCTCTGGGTTTAAGTATGTCATGAAAAAAGGTTGGAAATTAAGAGTCATAAATGTCCTCAACTTTAGGTCCTCTCTCCTCTATTCATGTGTGAACATAATTCTGCATCTTTGTCTGTCTGTCTACCTGTGTGTGTTTGGCCCCAACTTACCAGCATCAGCCTACAACTTAATCATTCAGTGCAGTCCCTCTCCCACCATCACACCCACCAACAGCAAACATAGCAGACCACAGGTAAACAGCACTATCTCTAGGCCAATCCTTCACATGGGGTAAGGCAATTACAAACTCTGCATGTCACCCCGCCATGCCACCTACATTGCACACACTTACACACCCACATCTATGCACGCACTTAGAGACACACCCCTCAGGTCTCGAACCACCCTGCACACTTTCTCACTATTTCATCTCTCTCCTTCCCTCTCCCTCCCTCTCTGCATGTCATTCTCTGTCACTCGCCTTGTGCAAAATTGCACTGAGGCGAGCTGCCACAGTATTGAGGAATAGTGTCATATACTGGCAATTTCCTCCCTAGGTGTCAGGCATACTTTACCTTAATATGTCTGCAGCGACTCTTAATAAAACAGTCTTGTCTATATACATATCTCTACCGCAGCCCGGCCTGTGCCACACTGCACACGGCACTCAATAGCATGCTGTTAAATATTTACCTCCGCTGAATGTCAATGGAGGAGGAGTTGGCGGAGAGGAGGAGAGGAGACAGAGGAGAGAAATGGAAAAATGTGTCCCCGGTTGGTGTTTTAGCTGTCTGGATCTGTTGCAAGGCGGTCTGTGAGAAATTCCATATCAGCCAGCGGAATGTTTTAGGATATCATGATGCTGTATCAATGTAGTCTGCTTGCTTGAGTGGAATAAGAAAAAAAAAAGAAAGAGAAAGAAAAAAAGATATAAAAAGGGAAGAATTGGAAATTGTAAAAATAGTTGGGTATTTATGAATCAGACAGGAAGTATTTGGATGCACAGAAATCTACTGCGCCTGTCTGCCTTGTGTTCATGATCTTCAATCCTTGCGCGCCGTGTCAGACCTCAACGTACTGACAAGCCTTTGACTCAGAAATGAACAGTGGGTCCCCTGCAGAGAGTCTGGGCAAAACTTATCAACACTAACCAAGAAAGACTGTTGTGGGTTGGGATTAAGTCATGTCTTGCATGATTTCACTGCTAACCACGCTTCTTCTGTCTTCTTCTGGCAGACTTTTGGTTTTTTGTTTTTTTTTATTTTTGCATCCCACATGTGCAGAGCTGTATTTTGTTGGATAGTCTGGATAAGATTGTAATATGAGGATGTTTAACAAAAAGAGAGATTTGACACTTGACCTGAACCCACAAGGTTTTGCCATGTATTTTAGATGTCACCTATCTCAAAATGGTTTATGGCTTGTTTTAGCTCGACTCTGGCTTTCTTCAGTGCTGTCACATGTAGAGAACTGATAAAAATGTAATATACAGCATGCATGTTATATCCAGTGAGATAACACAGGGATTGCTGCGTATGTCTTAACTATTAGAGTCACTGGTAAGCTGAAATAATCCTGCTGTACATACAGAAGTGCCCTTGGATAATTGCTTATACTGTAATTTATCAGCCCATCCTTACTGTTTACCCCGGGTCACTGCGCATGAAAACAGAACATCCAGTGTCCAACCCTACAAACTTCATCACAAGCAGTAGCAGCAGCGTTCATTTGAGCTAAAGTTAGGAAAAGTAACTCCTGGATTTTAACTATGTGGCAGGTGTTCCTGATAATAATCATGAGCTTGAAGGAAGGAAAGCTAACATCTCCTTTAAGTGCAGATTCCCCAGCTCAGACTTAGAGGCAGAAATATTCTCAGCGAGGGGAAACTAGAAAAAAAAAAGGGAAGAAAAACGGTGGCTGGGTTTTTAATGACTTTCTGCACATTAGAATAATCTGTCATTTCAATTAGCAGGATTGTCATCTATGAGATGTCTCCCGCTGCACCCACACATAGACACCCCTGTGCGTGCACACATGCACACACACATACCACACATACCTATACCTTGAGGTTGTCATCTGTACCTCTCATGGGAGAGAAGCAGGGATGTCAAAGCAACGCCCCCCCACCCACCACCACCGCCACGACACGCGCACACACACCACCAACATCACCACCGCAACTACACACACACTATCCCTAAAAAACAAAGCAAGGTTTCAAGGGAAATTGCTTGACAGCAGCTTAAAAGCCAGTCAGGAATAACTTATCAGGCAAGGGCTGCCATCGTGCCTCGCGGGGTCATTTCATTACGATTACCTTACCCTCCTTAACTCAAAGAGAGTGAAGAGAG
>JAPXVT010000014.1:16976399-16987574 GCA_029823135.1 Acanthurus reversus | reverse complement strand
CCTCACTTATTCTCACTCAAGAACATAAGGGAGCTGAAGCCAAGCTATGCAAGCACATATGAACAAACTTAAGCAGCAATTTAAAGTTTCAGCTTCAGCCAAGGAGAGTAGTGTGTAATGAAGGAACATCATTATGACCTGTGACCTTTGGCCCTTGTTTTTCAGGTGCGCGCATCATCATGGCGTGCAGAGACCTGGAGAGAGCCGAGGAGGCACGGACGGACATCTTGGAAGACACGGGAAATGAGAATTTGGTCATCAGGAAGTTGGATTTGTCTGACACAAAGTCAATCAGGGCGTTTGCTGAACTTATCAACAAAGGTAGGTAGCTCCCCATTATGGAGCTTCAGTTTGTCTCCACACAGGTCATTTTAATATCAGAGCTGATAGATGATGAAACAGTGCTAGCTTTACCTAATTAGTGCAGCTGTGGTTGAGGTAACAGTTCGATCCTGGCACCTCCTGTCCATCTGCCTGTGAGGAAAACACTGAAGACAAATTACTAACACTTCCTTATGTGTGTGAGTGTGTGTGTGTGTTTGTTCTTTTCAGAGGAGAAGCAAGTGAATATCCTGATAAACAATGCAGGCATCATGATGTGTCCCTACTCCAAGACTGCTGACGGGTTTGAAATGCAGTTAGGGGTCAATCACTTGGGTGAGTCAAACTGGAAGTCGTCTCTGCCTCAGTTTGAAATTTCATGTTCATGAATGTTTTCGGGAATCTTTCAAGCAGTCCTAAAATGTAATGAAGTGGTCAAGTTGTCAGTGAGATAATTAGTAGCAGGACTTCAAAGCCTTACTTTGGACTGCTCAGTTTTGGTAGTTGATGACAGTTAGCAGTCACGTCTTTGAGTGATTTAAAACACAGTTGCTCTGTGATTGGAGGGTATTTCCTGATTAAAAAGGTAGGAATATTGTTTTCCTCTATTAGTTGGTATTGACAAGCTGTAGAACACATTTACAACCCAGCTGGAAAACACATCAGCCAGGAAGATGAACCAAATTAGCTGTTACCTTCAAGCTGTCAGTGTTTTCTCAGTGTTGGACCGTGGCTTCGTTCCTAATGATCTATTCCTCGGTGGTATTTTTGTCACAAGCTGACAGGGAGAAGAACACTCTGTGCTCGAACTTGGTCGCCCACACACACACATTTGCACACACATACGCACCCACACATACATGAATGAATACCTGCATGTTCATAAACATCCTTTACGCACATATGTACATTTACTTTAAATAACCATGACCTCTGGTCTGGTTAGCAGTGCAACAGGAAATAGAGAACAATAGTACGGAGAGGAAAAATACTCACATCAGCTCTTTGAGCGTCCTGCATACAGTTCATAAACACACATCAACAGTATACAGAGTCTAGAGAGCATCTTGTCGGCACAGTCAGTTATGACTCACAGAGTAGTTCACGAATTGTCACGAGGCTCTCTGAAAGTCCTTTTTGATGAAAAAGAAGGTGATGTAGGGTGTTTTTGGTTTGTGTTTTTGGCTGACTTTATGCAGACAGACCATAGAGATACTGCACAGAAGTATGTCTTCTTAGGGAGTCCTTCTCTTCGTGGTTTAGTATGCATATTTAAAATATTCTGATCAGTAAACAGGTTATAAGTGGGAGGAGTGATAACTGTGTGACGTTAGGTATGTCATGGTCATTTTTAATTTTAAACGTATCTCATGTGGAGATCATGGAGAAACAAGAGAAATTACCATCTTAAGAGGGAACAAGACACAAGACCTGCCAAGCCCTCAACCCAGATATGTCCATTCATCCACTGAAGACCAGCAATACACCGTACATTAGAGACAACTTGAGAATAATTTTCACACGCTTCAAGTTGTCCTTCCATAGACTGTGAGTGGGAATGGGAAGGTGAAGCCGTACGCCACCTGAGCAACGACTGTGTAGCTGTAATACTCTCATACAAAATGAAGAACACATACTTATGTGCCCTCGCACAAAGGATATCTGTGTGAAATGTGGCCATCATTCCACTGAACTGAGCTCCCTCTTTGTGGACACTGATAAAAGAGCTTTAGTTATGTTACAGGCTTGTCTTGCACTTTTGGAGGACCAGCAAGGTCCCTCAGACTGACTGATGGGATTATGTGTTTTAAAGTGTATTACCTTTCTTTCTTTTCCTTTTCTTTTTTATCGTTGATGGGTTTACTGTATATATAATTTTTTGTATATTGTTTGGACCAGAATATTTTATCTGTTTGTGTCAATAGCTAACTGGACTTCTTAAAACTCTGGTTGTTCAACAGTGAAAATGTGTTACGTTAATTTCCTCAGGTCACTTCTTGTTGACCTACCTGCTGCTCGACCTCATCAAACGTTCAGCTCCCGCTCGTATCATCGTCGTGGCATCAGTGGCCCACACGTGGACGGGGCTTCGATTGGATGACATCAACAGTGAGAGGAGCTACGATACTATGAAGGCCTATGGACAGAGCAAGCTGTCTAACGTCCTCTTCGCTCGCTCACTTGCCAAACGGTTACAAGGTGAAATGAGATGGTCACTTTTTTTAAGGAACGCATCCATAAGAACACGTCACAAAGGATGAAGTAAATCAAAAATAACTTAGGCCAAATGACAGATTTAGAATTTGATTCAAAGCCTTGACGTCTGGAGCTTTGAGGCTTGATGACTAACATCTGATGTGAGAATTTTTATAATAGATGGAGAGAGAAAAATCATAAGCAGCATTGTGTTCAGTTTTATATAACAACAGATGGATGTGAGCAAGTCGACAATTTCTTTTTTGCTCTCTGAATATCTTGCGCAAGTCTTTGTCCTCATTTAGTTGTCTTTTCTCCCTTTGAGGAAGTACGACCATTGCAAATGAATCAGAGTTGCACTCTGAACGAGCCATTTGTAGTCTCATCCCATTTGCCTCTGTGTTTCTTACACCACCAGGCCAAGAACTGTAAGAAATCACTTTAATATGGCAACCTTACTGCCTAATGGTGGATTCTGTAGATCTGCAGTGCAGCTAGGAAAACTTCGTCCATAGAGGTTTTAAATCAGAAACAGAAAGATAAGACATTTAAGGGAGAGTACAAAATGAAAATAAAATGCAAATACTTTTGCAAATATGGCTCTTCTATTTAAATTTAGACTCCACTCAACCACTTTTGCAGCTGCTGTTTGGAAAAGTAGCACATTCATGCACAGAAACATGCGTATATTGTGTGCAAATCATAGTAGAGCATGTGTTGACGTAAAAATACAGCATGTGTGTAGGTGACTGTGTGGGTGCCTGTATACATGTTGTAGGCACAGGGGTGAGCGTGTTCTCTCTGCACCCGGGGGTGGTGCAGTCTGACCTGTGGAGGCACCAGCATCAGTGTATCCAGGTGGCGGTGAAGATTTTCAGGATTTTCACAAAGACAACAGTGGAGGGAGCACAGACAACCATCTACTGCGCTGTGGAGCCACACCTGGACAGTCAGAGTGGAGGGTACTTCAGGTACAAACAGTATTTTAGCCAACTTTCACATGGTTACACAAGAGCTTTTGGAGTGCCGACCTCATGCTGTTCAATATTTATACCTGCTGACAAACAAAAGAGTGTACTGTACTGTATGTAGCTTAGGGCATAGTTTTTATTCTTATTAAATATTCACTCAAATGTAGCACAAAGTGTATAATTGCTATTCTCTGTCCTTATGTTTGATCAGTGATTGCGCTCCTGCGCGGTGCTCGAGGGCTGCTTCTGATGATGACTTGGCCCAAAAACTGTGGGAGATCAGCTGCAACATGCTCGGCATCACCTGGCAGTGAAAAGTGGAAAATTAATCGTGTAGCGAAGGATATTGTTTTATAGAGGCATTAATGTTGCTGTTCATGTTGTGAAAAAGATGTATTTTGTATCTTGAGGTACAGTAGGGTTCAAAAAAATCCCTGGATCACAGTCAAGAGCTCCTTTATTATGTAAAATGTCAAAACAAATCCTACTTTTCAGCCGGAATGTATTGAACAAGACGGCATAATGTTTTTCCCGTATGTTATACTGTTTTGTTTGCATTCGCTGGTTAGCAAACACTGTAGAGAAAAAATTTGAAGAAAAACTTTGAGTCTTTTCATTGTACCTTTGTGAGATGATGTAGACATTCTTTGTTTAGTCAGTTTTGTATTTTCACCACAGATGCTGTTAAATGCTGTTAGAGTAACTTGCAAGTATGTTAGCTAGCATCGATTTTAGCTAGCTTGGTGTCGCTTTTGAAAAAAATGTTTTATCATATTGCCTATTCTCATGAAAAGTCCAGTTTTAAATGAGTTCCTATTAGCTTTGAAAGACAAATACTTAAAATTTTCTGTAATGTGGTTGTACTGAGGCACTTCAATGCATTGTAAACATAATATATTTTTACATTAATGCAATCATAATATGGTTTCAATGTGGAAGCATAGTAAGGCAGCAAAGCCTTTGTAATGTGGATTATGCTAATGTGACAATATGTACATAATGTAAAAATTAAACCTGTTGCAATTTTCTGCTTGTTTTGCTTTTACATAAAAGTTACTCTGTTTGTGAGCTTCGTTTTGTTTACTTAATGTTTTCATTTCCCAAGGTGTTTGGTTGACCATTTTAGATGCAGTAACGTGACACTGGGCTGAATTTGGCCTTTTAGAGTTTAAATAGATTAGTTAAATTCAGTGAGATTGGAGAATAGAGGGGCTTAAAGTCGTAGCCAGTGCCACTCAAGCAGGTGACTGATGTGACTTCCTCCATGATCAGTCGTGAAATATTCAAATTAAGAGTGGTGTTGTAATCCTCCTGCCCACAATATAGTACTGTTTCGATTCATTCACCATTTTGCCAAATGATTAAGGCTCCAATAATGGAATATAGTGTGTAGAATGCAGCACATGTACTTGTCTTATGCTGGACATAGTTATTATTCTAAGTGTGGCACTTGTCAGACCATAGAATTAGTGGCATGGAAAAGAAAGATTGAGAAAATGTCAGAATTCCATTCAGAAACTATGTCATAATCTAAATCACATGAGGGAGTTTTTGAGACCAAAGGAATGTGGCATTAGCAAGAGCGCTGGCTACCAGGACAATTTCTATAATCACTCCCACCAAATAATTTTTCCATCAGTTACCAGTCTTGTTTCCAGAAATGTACTCTGATTTTGTTGTCTTGTTTCATGGCTTTGAATTAAATTTAATTATTTAATTAAATTAAGTTAGGCCTAACTAATTAATTTACATTCCGTATAACAATACTGATGTCACAGCTGCCCCAGTGTGACAAACGCAAAGTAGAAACAAGTAAGAAAGAAGAGAGGAAACAGTGCCACATAAATAGATCCACACGAGTAGGCCTATTATTAGATGATTCAGTTATCAAGAGACTTAAATTTAGTAAAACTGTGTAAGTAATGGAAAAACAGGTAAAAAGTCAATAATTTTTCTTATGTATAAATCCAGTCTTTAATTATATTTTTTAATTTATTTTTTGCAGATTCACCAAGGAGCTAGATCATAAAAATGTGAGTTGCAGCTTGTCTGTAATGTAAACCTCCTAGCCTCTAGGTGGCAGTGTGGACAATAATTCAAGTTGAAACAAAAAAAACCACAGACGCTTATACGCATGCGCGTCTAAAGTCAACGTCAGCTCTTCTCCTCTAACAATCTGCCTGAAAGCTACGTGGCCCTCACTCCTCCGATAGTTTTCTGATCTGCCACGACAAAAACAGGTAAGCAGAGAGCAGCTTAATCAAACAGTGCTTTATTTCCTTTACGTGTATTTTCCTTTCTAGCTGTTTTGACAATTTTCTTACTTTTGTTTGTTTTATTTATTGGTTTTCCGGCAAACTTAACGTTATGTCGACCTCATAGCTTGATGCATGATAACGGTAGCTAGCAAAGATGAGATAAGCTAACTACCACAGGTTATTTTAAACGTTTATTTCTTATAAAGAAACACATCTTCAAGTATAAACGTTATTATTTTCTGAAAAGAGAGCTTTGGGTATATAAATTACAACAATGCTGTGGTAGTCATGACAGGCTTAGGCTACAGTCAACGTCAGCACTAGAAGCAATCAAAGCTGAGACATAAAAATCGTTTCTGATGCTTTCCGCAGCCTGAACACCATGGACCAGGTTATGCAGTTTGTCGAGCCTAGCCGGCAGTTCGTCAAAGACTCCATAAGGCTCGTAAAGAGATGTACAAAACCCGACAGAAAAGGTATGGGCATATTTTATTCAAGTTTTTGCTGTCGGTGTTGTGCCTTAACGTTAGCCAATACTAACTTTTACTGAAATCGACTAAATTTAAGCCTTCTGGATCCAAACAGGCTCTGTAGTGGTTTTCCAAAACAGTTTTTTTTGTGGCATTCTCAATTTTTTGACACCTTGTTTTACTCTTCAGAATTCCAGAAGATCGCCATGGCCACAGCGATTGGGTTTGCCATCATGGGATTCATCGGTTTCTTTGTTAAACTCATTCACATCCCCATCAACAACATCATTGTGTAAGTAACACCTTCCTTATGTACATGGTAAATCAGTGACACAGTTGGTATTTACCAAATTTTACAGTTAGTAGGTTGAGAAGATGTTTCTAATGTTTTGTTAGCTAGTTATGAAGGAACAGTCAAGGGGTGGCCCACAGAGGCGGAGCTTGAATCAGTTATCTTGTTTGTATCCCTGCTTTGGCTATGGAAGTGCTATTTCAATATTTCATCCCAGTTCCTTCTCTCTCTGTCTCCTCTAAACGTGTGTACATGACAGTGCAGAGAATCACTAAAGGTTATTTTAATGCCTGTTCATCTGCAGTACAGCATGGCAAGCTTATTTAATGTCTTACTCTTGTGTGTGTTGTAAAAACCTGCTCTAATGCTTTACAGACTAAATCACAGCAAAATTATCAGTTATAGTTATCAGCCAACTTTAGCTGGCATTGTTGATTAATTACTAGTATAAATTACCAGAAAGCACAGAAACTGAATAGGCCAAATGCTTTTTCACAATTATATAATGTGACAAAAATATATACTTTAATTAAATCCCATTATTAGGTGCATTCTCAGCACAATGTCCCATGTTATTAATAGCATTAATACAGTAATTAATATCATGTTTATTAATTGCATAGTAAGGTTTAGCATTACACAAAGGATAAGGGACACAAAGCAGTCACGCTTGTAGCACTGATGGTTTAATGATTTTATTTTTGTTAACAGTAGGATGTGACGTTCAGCATTCATACAGGCTGTTGTCATTCTTGTCAGAATATACAGTATCCTAAAGCACAGAGGTTAAATTGTCTGTTTGTGGAAGTTGAGTCAGTTGAAAAAAAACAAACAAACCAATCAAAAACTTAACTGATATAAGCAACTACTGGGCTTTAGTAGCTTTGTCAGCTGTGATTAATCTGTCTGCTTGGTCAGTCAGAGTGGTTATTACATGTCAAATATTTCTGTTCATGTATCAGTTCGATTTCTCTAATCACTAACACTGCCTTTCTCTCTCCTTTTTTTTTAGTGGTGGTTAAATCCTGGATAAGCAAACACTCATTTCGATACCCGGGGACAGGAGCTGGTCAAGAGTCATGTGTTATTGGGCTGGTGTGATTGGGGGGTGATGGGATGGAATTTTTACATTCTGTGCACGACATTTGTAATTCGCTGTGTAAATAAAACAAACAAAACCACAGACTGGTATGTCCTGTCTATTCACAAGGCCTTGCCATCGCTACAGCATGTAAACAGTTTAGGTTCACCCTTCCTGACTTTCAGAAGTACAGTATTTGAAGTATCAGAAGGCACAAACATTGTGAAGTGAGGTGCTCAGTATTTTCTGTTGCACTTAACATGTATTAATATGGCGGCTATAAGAGGAGAGCGTAGCAGGAGCTCTGGTGTCAAAGGCACATACTGTAGGTTGTGATACAGTGCACATACTAGCGAACATGAAAAGGAAGATTTACAGTACAGGTGCAGCCACATCTTTTGTCTGAAATTCTCTGCAATATACTTATTACAGTCCTCACCTAAAAACTGCCTGATCTCAATATGTGTTTCTCTGGAGGGAACCAGATATTGCTCAGGAGTAAGGCTTAGATTCTGGTCAAATAAGGTGCATATACATGGATATACTTTTAATACAGTTCTTTTTGAGTTAAACCCTTTACAGTGAAGAAGTTGCAGGTGTTAAAAACTACAGTAGATAGACAAAAATATTCTTGGCAAGAATGGATACTTAGGTATAAAAATTAAAACCAGAAACCAGCTTTTTTTGGTTGAATTGTCTCATGCTCCAACAAGAGCTGACAGTCTTCATCATTACATACTTCATAAAAACACTTCAAAAAGGTTTTTGGCTGCATGTCACAGTGCTCTCAGCTTTTTGGTCTTTTTACTTAACAAAACAACTAAGCTTGTTATAGCTCAGTTGTAGAAGTGTTACATCTGATCATCCTCTGCATCATTCACTGTCCTCAAGTATCCCCATGCTCCAGAGCAGAGGCTGGTCCGTTGTCACTGTCACAGGCTTCCTGGGGGCTCCAGGGGCAACAGGTTCATAGGTGTTGGAGGTGCTAACAATCTTCCCAAACTGCAGGACCTGCTTATCTGGATAAAAGAGGAAAGACATATAATTTAATGAGGCAGTAATGAGAGCCTCCTGAGTGATATCACACTAATTGGCTACTTTAAATAGTCTAGTTCAATTACGCAATGACTAAAAGGTAGATAATTCATTTTCAGTGTGGCTAGTTATGAGGCAAGGTGGACTACATGGCTTTGTTTCATGTCTGACCAAAGACAAATTGGACTGAGCAAAGCAGTCTGAGGCAAAACAGGATTCACAGCCAAAGCCGAACACATCTACCGAGGCTATTGTGCTAAGGTCATTGAGAATACACCCACTTTGAGGTTAATGAGGTGCTGAGTTATTCTCCTAAAACCCGTCAACTGCCACCAACAGGAACGGTGACCATTAAGGCCTATTTGTCAGAAAGCCCCCCTCCCCCCTTTCGGCATCCTTTTTATTTACATGAAAAGACTGAAAGAGAATAGACTCTTCAGGGAGACGTCCATTTTGAGACAAGAAAAAAAAAAAAAACAAGGATTTTTTAACAATGACGATATTTCTTTGAAAGGTTAAACCAAATAGGTAGTTGGTGATATATTTGCTTTCATTTCAAAATTCTTTCTTCCTTTGTGCACAATCACCTTTATATCCAAACTGAAGAACATAATAGATGTCGTCTCAGTTTAATACATTTAAATGCAAAAAGGTGCAGTAATTTGCTTTTAAAAGGGCAAATATAACAATGTGGACATTTTAAAAGTTGACCCAAAGGTGATTTTATTGAACTGAACCTTTTAGACCTGAAAGGGCGCCTGGCCAACACTGACATCAAGTGGTCAAACCAGGAAGATCAGGAGTATTTGTGGTTAAGGGGCATCGAATTCTACTGGTGTGAGTCTGTGTCAGTGGTAAGACTTAACAGACAATAGTTGATTTATCAACAAATATCTGGAGTAAGTAGTTGGGACCCTGACCATGCTTTTCAATATGAAGTACTTTAGATAATCCTCCAAAACATCACAAACTGACTCCCACATATTTAAAGAGCATCAAAGTCTGAATTTAGTCATGCAAGATAATGACTCTTTGAGGAAAATTACAAATCACTGAACATGCTCCAACAGGCCCGAGTGGCAAAAATATAAATCTGCATGTCACATACCACATTAACAGTTACATTTATTCACGCAACATTTGCTGTGAATACGCTGAGCTGCCAAACGCCCAGAGAGTGGAGCTGTTGGATCGTGTCTAATGTGAAAAGGGCAGACTCACCTCAGGAGATTTTCACCTGGGGCTTTCTATTATTCATTGACTATTATCTGTATCTGTGTTCTTCCAATCTGCAGCAAATGAAACAGAAAAACAATTCTAACTGAATTTCAGCCCCTCAGGTCAGCAAAAATCTGGTTCTGTTGTGGCTTTTGGCTCAAATTCAAACAGTGTTTTCGGTTTATGTCTTCCTTCTAGTCTCTTAGGTACTCTATATCTCAGCTCTCAACACTCTGGCAGCTGTGAGCTTTAACTTTACTTTTTTTAGCCATCCTGATCTAATTATCTGGTTTGCCTGCTTGGTGTCGGTGGGCCATGAGCAGTGTTTGAAAGGGAGTTTGAGGATTAGTGCTTTGAGTGGCACAAACCACAGATGTAACCTGGTGAGCGAGATGAGGTTTTGTCTCTACCTGTCAATCATTTCCAGGCCATTAATAACTCTATTTTATGATCAATGTGGGAATAGCATTGCCATCTGGTCTTTTGAATATATTGTGCCTGGCGAATGGCCTTAAAGGCACCAATTTTTACACGTATAACACAATCAAATGCAACAGAGGTAAGAGAGCATGCATGTTTCGTTTGTGTAGTCATTCAATTTGACTGATGTTGCTGAAAGTTAGGAAATATTATTCATTTTATGTCTCTGTGGGGGGGTGTTGTTGTTCACACTGCTGGGACAGGAAATGTGGACCGCCGGAAGGAGGAAATTTGCTGACCACAGTGGGTGGGACCGTCGGCTGATGTGACCGCTAATGCTGTTAGCTTCGGCTGCCTTAAGCTAGCCAGCTCAGCCAGCCGTACAGTGAGAGTTAGCTTAAAAGTTTCTCCTCCCAGTAAGAGTCAGCTAATGGGACCACTGACACTGTTGGCAGCATGTTGCGCCCAATTTTACACACTTTCGTCTCATTATTTAACACTCTGGCCATCTTTAATATGAACATCCGACAGCGTAACTCACAGGTCGTGTTAACCGAATATTTTCCATCATTGACGTTTCTTTATTAACAATGACGGAACATTTGAAGGCCGTCCATCGTTTTGTTCATGATTTTAATGTAATGGTCTAATTTTGCAAAACTGGACTGTTTATTTGCCTGTTAATACACAATTGCACAATGTTTTTGGTGGCCTCTGCTGTACTATGTGGGAAAAATCATTCATCTGCTTAGTGTGGTGTTTTATTAAGTTCATACAGCAGTAAAAGTCCCAGAAAAATAAGGAAGTGCCGTATTTACAACAGCACGCAATGAGTCTGCAAGAAAAATGAGGGAGTGGTCGTTGTCAGCTGTTCAACTGTTCTCTTCATGCCATGGCTTGAATGCTTAATTTA
>JAPXVT010000014.1:16944166-16956406 GCA_029823135.1 Acanthurus reversus | reverse complement strand
TTAATAAAAAAAATTAAAAAAAAAAAACATTTCACACACTTAAAACTTTGAAAAAAAAAGCGACAAGAAAAAAGCTTTTTCCCTGCAAGTTTTAGCTCAGTTCTGTGAGTGCACGAGTGCATCTGATCTAATTTCACAAAATGTTATTTATTGGTCAAATTAAACGATTAATAAGAAACAAAATTATACAATTTGACCAAGGGTGGCACAGTGATGCAGAGGTTAGCTGTTGCCTCACAACAAAAGGGTTCTGGGTTTAAAGCCTAGCCTTTCTGTGTGGACACTGCATGCAAAAGATAAATGTTAACAGATAACGGATTGATAGATGGAAATTGCACATCGAAAACTTTCCCCTTGAGTACAGTTGTGCAAAAGGAAAAACCACACTGATGAGACCAGAACCAAGAAGGAAAGCCTCATACAAAATAATGTTTGCAGAGATTTAATATTTGTTAAGCTTATCAAAACAACATGCACACCTTTAAAACTTAAGTTTTAACTGACAAAACCCTTTATTTCAAGCATTCAAACACTGAGTTCAAATCTTTCAAAGCTTTTTTTTTCCCATTTCAAAATATGGCATGCTATTCATTCCATAAATAACTGACGAGTCATCCCAAACGTACGCTCTGGATCAAAACAGTATGAATCATTACACAATTTTATTCTTTAAAGCAAAACTTAAAACAACCTCTGGATGCAAGCAAAAGTCTCCTTTGGGCCAGCAAGACTTTAATGGCTGACAGCCCAAAACTCTTTCTTTATAGAAAGATCATATATTTTTCATCACAGTTAGGCTTTGAACCCAAGTGTGGGGGATCATTTCAATGGACTTCTAAAGAGTCTTAAAGTCACCGGAGAGTGAAGCTCGTGAACAGAGAAGATTTGAGCCCCTAAGGAAGTTGCTTTTAAAACCCTGCACAGAAACAGATTTCAACAGTAAACACAAATGCACAAATCAATCGAAGACGGTATTACAAGATGCACTGTTGCTTTATGAACACTCATATATGTAGCACTGAAAAATATGAAAAAAAAAAAGGTTATTTCTAATTTTTCTTTCATATTCTGGTCCTTCCTCTCAACCCCAACGGGAAATCATTACTTCCAGCCTTCTAAATATGCATGTGATTAATTAGGCATCTTGTTATCACTGGCTAATCTGCATAGGACTCTCATGTTTAAAGTCACTCTCATTACCATTCAGAAGGCCATCTCACGGGTGTGCTGAGTAAATATACAACACACAGTAGCTGATCAAAAAACACGCACACAAAAAGCAAGTTAATAAACAGGGCTGTGAGTGCACGCACACTTGCATATTCAAACACGCATGCAGACACGTTCAAACAAGCGGGGACACACTAGCGTGCTCGCTCAAGTGTATAGTCTCCCAGGAACAAACACTCACGCACACACAGACACTGAGAGTGGACACCCACCAAGAAGCAGACACATTATGCAACCCCACTGACAGAAGGTCCAGGTTTCCCTCGTACCGGTGGCAGTTTGGTCCGTGCCAACTCATTAAGAACACAGCTGGCCATAAGGCTTAGAGAGGGGCAAGACCACAGGGGTCCTCAGATGGGTGTCTGATTGGATTTTCACATAATATTCAAGAATATAAAAAGCTCATTGTGGTATAGTCAAGTCCGGTCAAATCGTCTTATTTATATGGCACATTTAAAGTCACAGGAGTTGAGCTTAAGTGTTTTACAGGCACATGGTTTAGAATCTGCCTTTACAGAGGTATGCAAAATAAAAAAGGTAAGAGACATTTATACGATAACACAAAGAAGACAAGATTGAAAGTGGAAGGCAAGGCCAGACATGGAAAAAGGTGATAGAATAAAAATCGAAATCATATAATAAGATGTCAGGAGACATAGACAAAAACCAACAACGATTTCAAAGCATAAAGAGACTTTAGAAACAAGTTGAGGAGACTAACAAAAATGTGTCAGCCTCAGACTAAACTAAAAGCAACTGACATGGGTCTGTAAATTTGACGATTAGATGAACTGTCAATGGCAGGACTTCATGAGGGCCAGGAGATTATTCCACACTCTAAGAGCAGTAATAAAAAAGGCTTGTTCACCTTTGATTTTGGGGCATGTATGACCTACAGTAATTGACCTAGTGGAAACTGAAATTAGCAGGTGAGTGAATAGTTGAGGATTTATGTTGTTTGGACTGTTAAGGAGATTTTTCAGTGAGTAGGCGCTGTCTGGAGTAAATTGTAGGTAAAAATGTGAATCGTCCGCATAACAGTGATAGAGTAAATCATTTCTTTCCCAATGGGAGGCACACATAATTTCCCCCGTGGGAAATAACGTAATCTGATTGAACCCTGGTGCAGTCATATCAAATGGAAGCAAAGGATGAAGAGCTGTTCCCTTTTGTGACAGAAAAAGTTATGTCAGTCAGGTAGGAGGTAAACCATTTTAACAAAGGGCGCTGCATACCGACTTCGTCAGTGAGATGTTTTTGGAAAGAATGTCAGGGTCGATTGTGTCCATTGCTGCACCGAAACTGAGCAAGACTAAAATGGCACAACAACCAGAGATGACAGAGAGAAGGATGTCATTATGTACCTTTGGCGGAGCGCATTCTGAGCTATGCAGAGCTCTGAAACCAGACTGGAATTTGTCAAAGATGCTGAATGAGTTCAAAAAGGTGGAGACCTGAGAGAAGACAATTTATTTCACAGTCTTGGAGCTAAATGGTTGCTTGAAAGTATGCACAGTATGTCTCCAATATGTGAAACTTGAGTCTTCGTGAGGAAAATTCTATAATAACCTTTCAGCATAATGTAATTCAGGTGGTCTGGAGGAACACTAGACTTCTGCACCTCTCCTTGGCTCAGTATTTAGACTGTGATGTGTCTTTTTGACCGATCACAGATTATTTCAGCGTGTTCCTATTGGCCGCTCTACACCGTGCCTCTTAGCGACAGGTGATGTCACTATGAGCTGTTGAAACAAGTGACGTGCCTTACGTTCCAAAACTGGCCTCTGGAGACTCGACGAGCTGAGCTGCGGGCGACACTGTCAGCCAGCTTGAGTCGAGCTGAGACGGATCAGTTTACACTGCTGATATTTTCCCTGCAACCGTTTCGTCTCATACGGAATCTTTGGCGTCGACTAACCTTAGAAGAGACAGCGGCAACAAATGAAATGAAACGCGATCCGAAGCAAAAACAGAGAGGGGAGGGTGCAGCGGAGTTGCTACCTTAGTAGTCTCATACTACAATTACCTTGATTTTCAGACGTTGCCTACACCAACTTCAAGTATCTTCAGTGTATCTTATTATGCATGTGGAAAATTCAGTGAAAGTTGTTTTAACTGTGAGTGCAGATTTAAGTCTGCAGTCTTGGCAGCCAACAGCTATATGTAGAGAGGGAGTTTTTTTCAGCGTTTGATGTTAAATTCCCACTGTACCAACAGAGTGGTCTTCCAAACTCTGCAAGAATATCAAGAATGTCCTCTCCTTTACTGAGGACCTTAAATACTTCTCTTCAGGCTACATAACTCCTCTAATCTGCCAAACTTCTACTGTGTCTTTTCGTGTAGGAACAGTCGAAATTTGAGAGTGATCCACATCTGTCATGACGACAGTCCGTTTCTGTCTGCAGGGAAAAAAACACTTGTTTGACTGAAAAATCATAATATGTAAATCTGGATAATGTTGGGGTTTAAAAAATGATTCAGATATTAACTGAAATAAAAAGCAAAATTTATAAACTGTTAACCGTATTCCCATCATCCTGGCTTGCAAATGTACTGTTTTGATTTTTGTTGTTGTTTTTTGTTTTTTTTTTAGATTTGATGATTTTTATTTGTAAATTTAAGCACAGGAACTTTTAAGTAACAGTGGTCTTTTGGAATATTCTCCCATGCTGTGTGAATTCTTTTCACACTTTGTTAATATTTTTGTGGATGAAACTTGAAAGACTAATTATTGGCTGCTGAGCATCATTCAAATGCTAAGCATGACAAAAGGCAACTCACTCAGGTTCCATTTGAGTCCAGTGGTGATTGTTAAGCAAGGGCCACCTACAGGAATGAGGCTGCACCAGTCCCCCTCCAGGCCTGTGTTCACTTCCAATCTGTGGCTGCCCTGCAGACACACAGCGTGAGCGTGAAAATGAATGAGTATTTATCTGCTTGTGTGTGTGTGTGTGTGTATGCTAGGGAATGATGGCAGGTGGAAACAAGGAGAGAAAAACATTAAAAGAGAAAACAAATGTGGTGTGAGACTTTTTATACTTTTTTTTAGCCCCAAATGAGAAACTGAACTTCTCCGCCCAGGGAACAAAGCTCATTAAATTAAATTATTGCTCTTGTCAACACTGCAGCCAATTTTCAGCTCCGAACCACACTTAAAAGAATACCTTGCCGTTTTGAATTAAGATCTATTTTACCGTGCGTCATGGGACGTCGAAGGGTTTTTGTACTGATGCCTCATAACTGCATGAGCAACCAGCTTTTCACTTAAACAGTACAGCCACTGGTTGTACTAGTATGAATACTCCACTTGAAGGCAACAGCCAGTGTATATTATAAGTGTTTTTGGTTACCTTGGAAAGAACAGTATCTATCAATGATGGGGAAGGATAGTTGATAGTGTTAAGAAAGTCTAGGAGCAGATTAAAAAAATGTTTTGGAGATGCAGTGAAGTCTTTTTATAAAGTGCTCTACAAAGAAAATAAACATGAACAAAACCTCGAAATGTCACCGAATCCGTTTGAAAAACTGGGGCTTGGAGTCAAGCAAGAATCACAGTGTAGGTTCAAGGTAGTGTCAGACTTTTCAAGCTGAATAATGACTTAGCTCTGAATGCACTGGTTATAAAAAAAAAAGCCTGATCCTGTGATGTAAAAAGGTCAGAACTCAGTTTCTCTCATTTAAAGCACATAAAAAAACTCTAAAGACGCACCACAATGTCATTTCAGCACATGAATTTGTATTTGTTAAGGCGACCAAAAATACCTGATATTTGATAATTGTGTATAAACATATCATAAACATTTTGAACGTTTGTAGGACTCAAGTGCAAGAGCCATGTACGCTCAGACTGCCACACAGCCAGCATAAATACAAAGTCTAAAAGCGCTGACAGCTAGAACTCAGATCAGTCATCTAAAAGGATCATACAGAGACAGACAAAGACAGCAAAGACAAGCACATTCAATTAAGAGTTTGAAATCTTGAAAGTGTGACAAGTTTAAAGTAGAGTTTCCTTTGTTTGGCCTCCTGGAGCTGTGGACCCAGAGGGAAGGAATGATGGGAAAATTCTAAGCTTTGGAGCTTTTGGTGTTCAGGAAACATCCCTGAGGTTGTTTTCTATATAAACACATTGTCTTTGTGTAAGTGTGTCAGAGAGACAGTGTACGAAGAACAGAGAGAAGGGAAAAAAAACAACACATGCGCACCTGCACATGAACGCTCTCATAAGTAAGACAGGAGCTAGATGCTAAGCTTGTTAGCAATTTTTTAGCTGGGAAACAGAGAACAACAGGGAAAAAGACAGGCCTCCGACAGGAAAAGTTTAATACGTAAAAGTCAGATGGAGACTGTTTAGACAAATCTAGTGCACAGTTTTCAATCTATCTGAAGCTAAAGAAGTCTGACACAAACTAAGTAATGCATTTGATGGTGCAATTATTAAATATGTTTAGTTTTCATTTTGTCATAATCCCCTTCTGTTAAGTCTACGACAATTTGGCAGTAGATTTGAGTTCCAGTTTTTATGTGTATAGAAAAAAGAATATACTATACACTATCTCTGTCAGGAGTTCATGATTTGTTCTTTGCATTTGTAAAAGTCCAATAAAAACATTTCTGATTTTCAATAAATCAATAAATAAATAAAAATAAAACTAATAATAAAACCAATTATAAGACTAATAAGACTACTACTACTACTACTACTAAGCCAAATGCTAACGACAGCATGCTAACATGCTTACAAAAAGCAGGTGTAATGTTTTCAATGTTCAGCATCTAGGTTTAAAAGATTCTGTTTTAGTGGGAGTGATGTAAAGTACTGAATAACACAATTCATCGTATATTTATAAAATTGTTGTCGACACTTTTCCTAAAATGTAATTTGAAATTAAAGCCATTATCTAAAGGCCATTACTATTAGAAATTGGTCTTGCTGGTAAAAGTCCTCTCTGCTGAGATACTTTTGCTTGTATGTCATTGAGTTTCTTTATAGAGCAGACCAACCTTGTTCAGTTCTTCCTCTCAAGTTCATATATTTTTATTATTTGAATGCCACATTGTTGCTAACTTGCTCCTGCACAGCTGAAGTAGGCACGAGTTAAGGTACCTTTGCTATCACACTACATCATTTTAATCAGCTCCTCTACTGACAAGTTTCACTCCTCAAAAGGGCATCAGCAAAACAAGCTTGTACATTTGACCTAGAGTGTGTGCACTTAGAGAATGATTTATAGCACAGATTAGGCTGACACAGCACTGTGCATTTCCTGTCCCACACCACAGAGACAGCTCTCTCAAGTATCTTCAGGTGCTGGGGTACTAAGTTGGGTAAATGTGGCTATTCTTGGCCCCCAGTAGTGCAGACAGCAAGAGAAAAACACAACAAAACAGATGAAGTCAGTGCAACTTTTTGTTTAGATCCAATCCACGCAAAATTTAGCTTCACCTTGGGACCTTAACTGATTAAAACATCTTTCGTGCAGGGAGTCAGAATAAACAAGCCTGCAGCTCTTGCAGTGTCCCTACCCATAATTTAATAAAAGACATGGAAATTATGCAATGCCCCTAGCCAGCTATAGAAAACACAAGACATCTGCATTTGCACTTTTTACCCAAATATAGCATAATAACACTGACACCTCACCTGGGAAAGAAAAGCTAAAACAAACCTATTTAAATCAGAGCATAATTTGGAATAAAGTGGTATGTCTCACAAACTTTCTAAAATGTGCATATTTATTGGAATATATAAGTATGCATTAAGGCTAAATAAGATATATTTTCAGGTGACAAAGTGGAAAGAACTGGTTATTAATCTCTGGTCTTAACTGTTGTGTGCTTGTTTAGTGCAAAGACCATGAACAGCTCTCAATGTATTGATCGTACAACCAAATCCAGATGCTAAGCACGTAACAAAGCTGTGATTGCACACAATTCGGGTGTTGAGGATATTTGACAAAAGTTGTAAACACTTCAATTACAGATGTTACTTGAACAAATAGCACTGGTTCTTTCAAAGGTTGTGTTCACCTTCATGTACAGACGTCTGCGTTCATCAGCCACTGGCGAATTGGAGCTGCATTGACAAACGAGCTTAATTTACCCTCACTGAAGTAAGATTAATTGGAGGTGTCGAGGTATGAAGCAGCAAATGACAGCGCGCCTTTGGAATAATGACAAGAGGTAAGGGGGGGGTGCATGAGAGAAAGGTTTTCGTTAAGAATTACAACAGCGTCGTCGGGAAGTGTGACAGTAAGTTGTTTGTCCTGAAGATCCTGCAAAAAAACAGCACAGGGGGAAAAGAAGGTGCGGGCAGTTTGTGTCCCAAATGGCTGCTGCTTGGGCCACTTGGAAACTTAATCAACTGAGGAGCATGAGAAAGTGGCTGGCATTGAGGAAAAACAATTTGGGAGCATCAAAAGAGACTCTCTCTCTCATAAACGACAGCAAACTGGGGCACAAAAACTCAGAGAAGTGAGTTTGTGTGCGTGTGTGCTCTTGAAGTGATTACTTAACAAAGAAACAAATTTTCGACACTCCAATCAAGGTGGAAGCAGCGCTAGGGAAAAAAAAAAAACATTTTTGAGAGAAAACAGAAAATGAACAGATGAGCTGAGAGGGGGGGTAACTTAAAGGGAGAGGATGATAAAGCAGGAGAGCAGAATAGTTAGTCTTGTTTAGTGGAAATACATTGCGGATCTGTCTGTGTATATAGTTTATATATGTGACTTTAAATACAGTTTCAGCCATAATCAATAAAGAGCTTTATGCAAAATGAGCTAAAAAGAGATGCAGCAACTAGTTATGTGTTAATTACCAGCTCATTCTGCAGAAAATTAAAATCATTAAGCGATTTGTCAATGCATACTGCAAAGGCTATACAGTGTGTTTGTAATGCACTCACAGGTCTGAGTAGGTATGCGAGGCTAGTCCCCTGTATGATCAACAGGGGGAGTCGTGTCATGGTCAGAGCATGGTACAGGGTCTCGACAGAAGCCATGGTCTGGTCAAATCTGCCAGCCAGACCACCCAGTGTCACTATGGCATCCACCTGGAAAGAAGCAGAATTTGATAAGGCACACAAAAAAAACCCTCACTGTGGTTTGACATGCGGGAGAGGCTGTCTAACAGGATGCTGCTGCCATGGCTGCAGACAAAACAAAGAAAAAAAAAAAAAACAGGGACAAAAACATTAAAAAGAAAATGTTTTATTTGCATTTGTATCAAAATTATACACTTTGTTACAGACGGGCCGTCTGTTTGTGTGGCCCCATTACTGATGACGAACTGATCCCCTAAAAAGTATTATATGTGTAGTTACAACCTGTTATAATTTCCTCTGTACAACAGAGGTCCACTGTGCACTATAAACTATAAAAAAAACACAACAGAGTTCATTCAGTTTACTGGGATGCTGGTTCTGTCATTACCATGCCATGAAGTTAGAGACAGACTTTACTTGCATTGGGTTTTTTTTATAGTATTTGCTTAAAATAACAAAAACGTAGAATACCACATCCCTCATCATTCAACAAACAAAGAATAAAACAAACTAACACAACAAAAAATACAATAAGGGCAATTAAAAATTAAAGGCAAGGAGCTACAAGGACACAGAGCTTCGAGAGAGAACTGAGAAAGAGCAGAGATAAATGATCAGTGGTGGATCAAAAAATAAGTTTCATTAAGATGACGGTAAATAGCAGCCTGTTGGTTCAAAAGGTGAACATCTTAAAGCAAACCAAGTAAGCTAAGTGGATTATTTAGACTAACACTATTTCCTGCAACCTCAGAGCTAAAATAACATTTCTCTCTTAACTTTGAGCCAGCAGTTCATTTAAGTGCAATATTTACAGCTCTCAGCATTTATATCCTTATACAAAGTCCCTGAGCAGTCAAGCACCGGCGCTGACAGCCTTAAAACCCAACAGAGTCTAGAGGGCAGAGGCGCTGTCAGAGGGTGACGACTGACAGTCACACCAGCACAGAAAACGAACCAAATACCATCAATCACACGTCACGTCAATGTTTGCGCTTCAACCACGACCTGCAAGGAAATAAATAAACAAAAGGTTCAATTACTTTCGATTACTTTTGCTTATGTTGGCTGTTATTGCTTGGGCTGCATCTAAACATTCAGGGGACACACACAGTAGTAATTACCTAATGTGCGACCACTTTGAGTTTTTGATCTAAATCTCCACTTTCAAAAAATTACTTCTTTGCCTATTAAAGCAACTAATCAGCCAGATCATACCAACTATATTAATTTGCTACTATAACAGATGTGTGACTGTATCTCTGTAAGTGTATGTGCATGCATTACCCATTTAATAAATTGCCGCACACTTAATCTAAGCTCTTCTCACAAAGGTGAAAGAGCTCAGATTAAATCTGTGCTGCAGCTCCTTACTGTGCATCATGGTAACAGACTATATACCATATAGGACGTATCATAACCAACTTCCCGCCTCAGATGATGGATTTATAACAAGATCGAGTGCTGAGATAGAGGGTTTTTCAGATATCTGGCTGACGCCCCCATAATCAGAAGCATCACCGGAACTGTAAACAACAAAACTTGATATACAAACTTCACTCTCAGAGACAGAGGGAGGAAGAGAAGAAAAAAAAAGAGGTTTTGAAGTTGAAAAAAATAAATGCTTGCAGTGCGATACTTTTCTTTGATTCAATAAAAATGACAATAAATAAATATAAAACTCCCTGCAAAAACTCTGTCCATGTTTTACTTCAAAGGTTATAAAGGGAAGGGTACAAAACATCTTTCCCTATCTGAACATGGTCACCCAACTGCCTAAATGTCTGTCCAGACTCACACAATGTATGTAATACAGACTTGAAGGAGTTCAGCAAAAGCGATGAGCTTGTTTTGGACTAACAGGGGATTTGGAGAACCTCTGTCTCAGCCATCATCCATGGAGAGGAAGCAGAGAAGGCGTACTCATACAAGTACCTTGGGGTCCAAATTAATTAAAAGCTAGACTGGACCCAGGACACTGAAGCCCTCTTCATGACGGGACATGGTGGACTGTTCTTCCTGAGGTCTCTTGCATTTTACCCATTAATAAAAGCTGACTCTCATCCCAGTCGAGTGTCTGGGGCAGAGGATGTGTTGTTGTTTTTTTTTTACCGTGCTGATTGTGAAGCCACTTGAAGCAAAAATTTGATTTTTGTTACTTTGGTGTACATAAATACAATAAAATTGGACTTTGTTAAGTTTTGTTGCTGGTCCCAAAGTCTTTCACAACGTCAAAGAAAAGTGGCAAGAAAAGTGATCTTTGCTCAAAATTATGACGTCAGAGTGAAGCTGATCCTTGACATTTTTCATATCAAATCTTATCACAGCATCATTTTGTCCAACTACACATTTTTGCGAAGTTTCCGTCACAATTACGGAATGAAATCTTCCAAAGTTGTGGGCGTGTTTTGTGATGCTGCTGTGACTTTTAACCTTTGACTATCAAAATCTCATCAGTTCTTCCCTAAGTCAAGTGGTGCCTGTGCCACATTTAAGGACATTTCCTGAAGGCCTTCTGAGAAGCTGCATTCATGAGAATGGATGAATGGGTACAGATGTACAGGAGGACAACCTGGGAACATAATGCTCATTATATGAAGATATTTCTTGAAAAAGAAGAAGAAGAAAAAAGTTCAGTATTTTCCGTAAAGCATACTTTTTAGCAATAATCACTCAAACAGGAGTAAATAGTGTATTTGTTGGGGACCATTTTGAGCCACATATTAATACACACTAGGTGCCCCATTAGCACAACACCAATGCATCACCCTGAAAAACAGTGTGGCAGCTCTTGCATTTTTAACAATAGCGATCTTTGGCACAAAGGAATTAATCTTTTCATGGAAGTTATTAAAAAAGTTAAAATACATATTCAAAATGAAAAACTAAAAATAAAGGCAATTATCTAATTGATTCCTTATGTAAGACCTCTTATCAACACTCTTTCCATTGAATCAAATTTCAGTTTCACCTCCGCTGTCTTCCACACCTTTGTTACGGCTTACCAAGAACACATTTTTCATACACAAGAATGCCCTGACAGGACCAAAGCTGCTAAAAGAAAGAGGAATAAAAGAGGCATAGAAGGAAACAGACTCCAGACTTTCAGACTCAAACCAAAGGTGAACAGTATCAGTGAAAAGTATCAGTCAGTTCCAGAGGACAAAAAAAACTCAAAAATACAAAATGTGTATGAAGATTTGTAGAATTCATTTGTTTACATTTCAAAATACTAAGCAAAGTTGATTTTATGTTTATGAGGAAAAAAAACATTTGCCTAAAACAATGAAATGCAGTAAAAAATAAAAAAAGAAGGATGTACGTGGGATTAAACGATGTACAGCTTTAATAGTAAAGTGGTGCCTAATATAAAGCAACAAGCTTTGTTTTCATGAAACCAGCTGAAATTTAATACAATAAAATCGTGTCAGTTCCTTATTTTAAAGTGTTTATTAAAATAACGTGATTTAATTATTGTAACATTAAAAGATTATCAGTTTGGGACTTCTAATATTGATCTCCCTCCACTTTTGAACTGAGTCTCGCGGTGAATTTTCAAAAGTCCCGCTCAATCGATGACAACAAACCAGCCACACCGGACGTGACTTTAAACCGGTTTAACAACAGCGATTACGAGTTTCTGGCGGGCAGCTGATAATACATGTGGTCAGAGGGATAATGTAAGTCAGTCTATGTCAATTAAAAGACAACGTTAGTCACCTTTACATAATAAATAACTTCATCCACCACTACTTTATCTTAAGGTGCCTCCACGAACATAATATCAAAACGCTACTGAAGACCATCTTAATCAACAGTCTAACATCAACTAAAAACTCCATTCAACTATCAGTCAATTCAGCTAACATTACAGTATTTTCAGCTAAAAATCATAGATGTGACTACGTGCAAAATGTTAGCAACTAACTTTGTTATTGTTTGATAAAAAATAAAAACTTACCCGCCAACTC
>JAPXVT010000014.1:16873603-16883659 GCA_029823135.1 Acanthurus reversus | reverse complement strand
ACACTCTGTTGTTGGCAGAGGCGAGTCAGAGCACGGTGAGCTAATCGGCTCGTACTGACATCACCTGTCGCTAAGAAGCGTAACGTAGGCCTACGAATTGGGACAGAGAGTACAGAGAGTGTCACTGATTTTTCATTTTCCCCTGAAACCTTTGTCCTCATGGCAAAGAAAATATCATATTAAAAACAGGGCTTATCTGAGACCAGTTTAGCAGCGAATTGTGTCATTTTTCCACCATTATTACACAGTTTAATCAGGGTAAACCTTGTAATGAAAAAGTTAAGCCAAAGAAGTCGTCTAGTTTCACTTTAACATCAATATGCTATCGAGATGTTTTCTTATGAAGTGACAGTGTAATGACATTTTCAGAATTACTATTGATGCTTTTATTCTAATTTAAACTAGGGGAGCAGGATGTTGTGGCTGACTAAATAATAAATCATAAAAGATTCAGAATGTAATAATAATACATTTAAACAAATAAAGACATATAATATATAAGCGTTATTAAAAGTTGTTTAGTTGCAGGGTTATTTTGTTTCGATCCATAATAGTCAGGTTGTTTTGATCTCAGTCCAATGAAAGCCATCAGTTTTGGCTCCATGTGTGCCTCCCACCCATCTCACTCTCTCACTTTCCTGAGCGCTCTTTCTTTCTCCCTCCCAACTTCATCCTTCCCTTAAAACACCATTGATCTGTCTCTTCTTCGCCTGCTCAGTCTCTTGGGCTCTGTCTTGTCTAAACACGCAGACCAGCGGAAACTCTGACAATGAATCAATCAGTTTAATGAATGAAGTGTCTTCTGACTCTCCACTGCCATTTCTCTGAAGGACTATTTGCAGAATCCCACCTGCTCTAATGTTTTGTCTTTCTTTTCTCCTTCTGTTTTTCATTTAACCTCCTCTTGTGCCAGTTGACAATCTAAATAACCTCAGCCAAATTCAATGGCTTTCACTTTTATTTCACCTTCTTCTCCCAGATTGCACTTCGGTCATGCTTGATATTTACTTTTGAAAAGATACCTATTATTGACCTCAGTGGGTGCACTGTGTGAGAGAAAGATGCAGTTTCTTTCACCTGGAGTCACAGAAGTTGTTTACAGCATTATCAAAGAAAGAGAGTAAGAAAAATATTCTTTAGTTTGATTAAATATTATTGATTTGGTACAGTATGTATTTTTTTTACAGGAGATCTTACATTGATTTAGATTGGAAAGTAGAACTGTTTTACCTCAAAATAATCAGCCGTAGCAGTTGACGGCTAAAACACATTTGTTTAGCTTCAGGAAATTAGTTATAAGGTGCATTCAAAAAGTTCCAAGACTGTTCCTGTTGCAAACAAACAGAGCTGCAGAAACGTGCATGTAATGCACAAGGTGCACGCAATAACTTTCATGAGTAAGTATTCTTAGTTTTATTGTGTGATCATCGTCATTACATGCATTTTTGTGATTGCTAGTTTGGCACACATTTGCTATTTCCTGACTCTTTTGTAGAAGCGATGTGTTGAAATCATCTCCGTCAACGGGCCCATGTCAAACATCACTACTGACAAGAGCTGCGTCTATGACAATGACTCAGAGACCAAAGAGTCGTCGTGACAGCGGGAGAGCCCGCAGTGTCCAAGGCCAAAGAAGGTTTATCAGATCAGGAGTGCAACAGAAAGCATGCTGGTGAATTCTTCAGTATTCGTGGGGTTTTCTACCACGACTTTGTCCTCCAGTGTCAGACCGTTAATGCTGAGTGTCCTGTGACACTCTGAGGCATCTGAGGGAGAACATTCAGCCCAGGTTTCTGCCACTGTGAAGGAGATCGAGTGGAGCGGGATCGCTGGGAGCGGTGTAAAACTGCACAAAGGGATTATACTTTAAAAGGAATAGCAGCCAGATTTAAATCAGGTAGGACTATGCTTGGTCACACGTTGTATTACAAGAATGCGGGAGAAACTCCCCAGCCATTTAAAAATGATCACTGTCTCACAAACATTAAAAAGTCTAGAGACATTGTTGATATCTCAGAATGCCTATTTCTTAAATCATGTAATTTAAAACAAAGCCAGCTGTAGTTTTGTTGATCATAAGCTTACCCAAGTTGAAGCAATGTTACACTAAATTTCATAGCTCCTACGAACATTGACTGATGTGTAATTGGGTTACTGAAGTGGGTAGCAGTGGCTCAGGCATTATCAACAATTCAAATGCGCAAATCAAACGAAACTGTGACAACAGCTCTCCTGACACGGTGCTGATGGTCTCCGGGGAGGGCTTTTCGTGATTCCCATGTTTGTCTTGCTTTCTCTGCTCTCTTTCATGGGTGAAGAGAACATAAAAGATGCTTATTTCTCTTTTTCAGTCACACTGAATGGAGCGTTGTAATCTCAGTGGAGTGTTTTTCTTGGGTTAGTTGTGTGTGTGTGAGTGTGTGAGCACTCCCTGTGGGATGTTCTTTATACTGTAAGAAAAAGACCTGAATGCTACATTTTGCTTACCTTTCAGACCTCACAACACAGCGTCTGCATGATGAATTTTCTGTCAAGGAAAGAAAGACAGCAAGAATAGGAGTCTGGATTTTATGTAGCGTGTTTTTTCATTAAATTCAGACTAATGAAGAAGGGGAGACACACAAAGCATAAGGACTTGACCCACAAGCCTTTTGTCGGCAGTGTAATGTAGATCAGCCTACTGAGACTCTGTCATTTGTATTTCTTCTGTGTCTTATTGAAATAGCAGGGAAAAGGAAGCAGATTTTCTGTGCTGGTACCATTTTGATTTCCTTAAATCCAAATCCCCAGTCACTGTTGCTCTCCGGAAAGCCTCAAGTAAAAGTAATTGAAAGATTTTTAAAATGGTTCCAGGTTTGAATTATATTTTAGAACATGGGATGGACAGATGCCAGCGAGTCTGTTTGCCCAAATTCAGAAAATCCCACTTTTTGAAAGCTTTTATTAAGAGATAGAGGGTTTTCTGAGGGTATGCTTCTTGCGGCACACTTGCAATTTCTATCCAGTCATACCAAGAAGCTCCAAATACAGAACAGACTTTTACTACTGGAACTCGAGTGGAGAAGATGAGGGTCAAGTGCCTTGCCTGAGGCCACTCTTTAAATGGCACTTTTTCACGTAGGATAAAGAAATGCTTCTCCTCTTCCCTGTCCACATTTCACAGCTTGTCCAGGGATTCGAACTGGTAATCTTCCGGTCCCAAGCTCGGGTCTCTAATCTTCTGGTTAGTGCTGCCCAAATTTATGCGGAAAAAGTACCAGCGTAGAGAACCTGTGAAATCCTCTCGCTCTGGCAGCAAGGAGAACTTGTGACAGAACAGCAATGTAATAACTTTGCTCTTCATAAACTATGTCCCAAGGCCATGGCTTAAATCTTCGATCAGTCTGCGTGAACACAGACTGAGTTTTAAACTCAGCGAGGTATGAGCTGGGGACTTTTTAGCTTAGTGTAGGAGGTGTCTGTAATTACGGAGAATCTCAAGCATAGATCTTCATCCCCTCCAAATTGCTGCTTACCTTAACTCCAACTCTGGCTGAAAAAATATTTTCAAAAATAAGTAAATAGAAATATCAATTTATATGAGGCTTTACTGCAAAATAAAAAATAGTCTCAAATAAAGAAGCCCAGAGCAAGATACTTTTTCTGTTTAAAGTCTGTTGTTGTCTTCCTGAGCATGATGGAGACAATGAAAAGCTTGTTTTTAGCTTGCTTTGTTTTAACTGAGTAAAGTTCATTATTATTTTCAGGACTTTAACCTGTTGAATGCCAATTTGTTGAGAGATGCTTTAAATTGACCAGGCTAGGTACAGTAGATAAGCTTAATTTAAATACTTCCACAAACACATTCATGGTCTTTAATTCATTGAAGTTTGTAGTATTTTTCACAGTTTCAGAATGTTTTGTTCTTAATGAAAGTCAGATGAAGTGAAGAGACGGAAAGGAGCAACCAGACAGGAGGAAAAAAAAAGAAATAAAGAGAGGAAGAAAAGAAAGGAGGGAGGAAAAACGATTTCTTCTGTCAGACAGAGTAGAATAGATTACCCTTGCTGTTGTTGAGGGGGCTAACCTACAAGCAATCTTCCTTTAGAGAGGGAGAGAGAGAGAGAGAGAGAGGGAGAGAGAGAGGGAGTGTGTGCGTGTGTGTGTTATGTGCTCAGCTCTGCAGTCTTGCCGGGCAGTTGTTTTTCTTTTACCCTCCTGCACAACATATCACAGGCTACTTCTGCTCCCCTTTTTTTTCTTTTTCTCTTTTGCATGCTTTCTATCTCAAGAAAAAAAAATGGTCAAAGGCACATTCTCAGCTCTTCGGAAGTTCTCATGTTAGACTTTCTCACACATAAGCTCTGTTTCTCTCGCACAGAGTGCATTTGGTGAAGTAAGACCTCAGGGAAATGTTCATGTCTTAAAGAAAATCTCATTTTACTTTAATCCTGATGAAATGTTGTTGTGACATAGTTCACGAAATCAGTTCAAACTGCAATTGTGTCTTTAGCTATTTTGCTGGACGGGAGACGTTGCACATTTTTGATTTGGATGATTGCTCTAACACAGGATAACTGGGAAGCAGCGCAGCAAAGTGACAGGATTAAATATTGTGGAAATTCAGACATCAATTGGTACTTATTTTGACTGATTCAGTTGTTTGTGTTGAAGCAATAGTTAAGAAAAAATCCATAACTCCCTAATGTATTAAGGTAAATGAAGCTAGCAGCTTATTAGCTTAGGTTAACACAAAAGCTTGAAACAAGGAGAAACAGCCAGCATTGCCTCTTAAGCCAAAATCACCAACTTTTCCTTTCATCGTGTATTTTTCTTACTGTATTTTTAAAGATTCTGGAAAAAGATAATTCTTTATGTCTGCCTATATTGTTGTCTAAATGTTGCTAGACCTTGTATTTATTGTACTTTCACCTATTTGTGTAATCTCGGAGCTAGAAACACAATAATGTTTGAGAAATGGTGACACATGGGGAATAATCTGCTTATTATTCTGTGAGAATCAATAAAACCTGAAACACTGAGTCATACATAATAATGGAGGTCATCACGCAACATGATGGAGGCTTCCACTTGTCACTTTGCATTTTTCTTCTCTGAGGGTCCTTGAGCCAAACAGGCCTCTGAATTCCCATTGGTTCAAGCTGAACGGGGACTTCAATCTTTTGAGTAACAACAAAGCCAACCTATTTATATATTCAAATCATACAGTATGAAACCTGTATTGGTACACATTACTGAAGGTAATGTGTTACATATGGATTTTTGTTAACTTTACTCACTCTCGTATTTATTTTTCCAGTTTATTTTTCTTTGACATCCTCTTTACCTCCTATTACACAGACTATAATGTATCTTTACTAAAGTGATTTTGCTGTACTGTAGATATTAAAGAAAACTAAAGATTTATAAGCAAGCTTTCAAGCCTGTAGCCTGCATATGATGCCAATGGCATTCTTCTTGAAGTTATTAGCAGGGCCTGCCAAACTGCTTTCCCAGCATTTTCTTTTCCAGCTCTTTCTTCTTGCTTATGAAAAGGAGAATGGAACTAGGCAAGTCAGTAGTTAAACCTGCAGTGTGCGCCACTATAATTACTTGTTTGCACATGATGAAAAACAGCTCAATACTTGCTTCACGATTTTGCCTCAAAGGTATTTTGAATAACATCATAAACACCAGTCTTCCCTGTGGTAGTACACCAGATGCTTTTATGTTGCTGGTATATGATATTAATTAGGAAAACAATAATGCAAGGAAATGTTTGACTGGATGGTTGGCTGACTGGCTGGGAGGCTGGCAGGCTGTTGGTCTTCTTGGTTTCTGTAGCTGCCGAGCGATTGTATTGCAGGTGGGAAGTTTTGTTGGCTGTTTTTTACAGGCTCGCCTGCATTGTCGACTGGCTGATGGCTTCGCACCAGCACAACGATCTGTACCAGGAGAACATTTAATTCACAACTACCGAGGACATGTGAAAAAGCATCTTTTTAGAGTATTTTCACAGTTATGGACTTTTTCTCTCGAGCCCTGTCGTATCTTTATTATTAAATAAACGAAATAAATGACAGGGGTAACAAAGATTTTTACTGAAAAGAAGCATTAAGAGAAAATGGTGTTGCAGCATTAAAGCAAAGTGCTTAGCAGGGATCAGACACAAAACTATGAGCTCAAGCACCCGAAGCAATTGTGCTGCCACGATGCAAACAAAAGGGTTGTTTAACAAAGTGCCTGACAGGCATTTTCTAAGGTTGATACAATAAGTGAGATGTGTGTGTTGGTAAGATAACAATTATGGCAGTGAAAATGAAATAAAGATGCTTTGCTATAAGCAGACACTGCAAGAGCAGCTTGGGACTTTGTGTTGCACAGTTTTTCACTTGTCTGAAATTCCCTGGTGGTCAGGTGGTCGGAGCATCTGCACATTTTGAGAACACTTCTGCATCTTCAGCAGGTGTCTCAGGGTCACAAGCGTTTCGCCCCTCAGCCTGTACGCCTCGCCTGAGTAGGCAGTGAAGACTAGATAAGCCTTCACTTGCAGAATGGTTCCAGCTGCAGTCTCGCAACCACAACCACCTTGAGCTGGTCTCCGCTGCCACAGCTATCTGATACCACTGTATATGATTTATGGCCCTTGCATGTGATTGGGGAATTTTTATTGTTATACCATTAGTAAATTTTATCAATGTAACTTGGCTGCCATTTGGGAGTTGCATAATGGACCCACTTCCGTTTGATTATAGGTCCGGCAAGGTGGTGGATGATGCAACAGGCACTCTTTTAAACATGATTTTAACACACCTAGAGGGCACCAAGACTTTTGTATGACCTGTTTTTATTGACTTTTTCTCTGCTCTTAACTGTATTCAACCTCACTTTTTAGCAGAACGGCGACTGTGCAACCACAACATTAATCCAGGACTGATATGTGGGCTAATTGATTTTTTAACTGCAAAGTCACAGCATGTAAGGGTCGATGGCATTTTATCCAATGTCCTGTTTTCCTCCACTGAGTCCCCCCCCCGAGGGATATGTCCTCTCCCCTCTCTTTTTTTTTGTTTTATATACCATGGAATGTCAAAGCAACATGCTCCGCTCACATCATTAAGTTTGCAGATGATTCAGTTATTGTATCTCTCCTGAACAGTGATAACCTTGATCATGGCTCAGTAGTGTCTGAGTTTTCTCACTGGTACAAGTCATCTTCTCTCAGTATTAATGTTTCCAAGACAAAGGAATGACGATATATTTTGGGAAAAATCCTCTAGTGTTGTCTCCTGTTGTAATCAATGACCAGGCTGTTGAGGTTGTGGAATAGTAGAAATCTCTTGGCACCAGGACTGCTGACAAACTGAGCTTTAAGTTTCATGTTGATGCGGTGTGCAAAAAAGCCACCAGCACATGTATTTTTTGCTGGACCGCAGCAGCGGTGCCAGTCCTACAAACACGTTTGTCTGTGAGTGAGTTAGTGATGGGCAAAAATGAGCAAACAAATCTTTTTGAAAGCATTTTAAAAGTGTCTCAGACATACTGGGTCCACCTGTCAAACATCCATGCTCAATCTGACTTACCCAAAAGCAAAACTAAACCTACTACTTGCTGTTCCTGCTCTGAGTCTCACACCCGTCTGCATGTCATTTGCAGTTTTGCGGACCATTTCTTTCAGAACTGAGCTCACAACACCCACATTTCAGAGATTCGCCCACACATTTGCAAGCTTGCGAGTCAGGTGATTACTGGCAGTGATCTCTCGCAGGTTTGGTTTAAAACACTGAAACATATGGTTTGAAAAAAAAGAAGAAACAAAAAAACAGGTGCCTGGAGGCGGAGGTATTTTGCTCTGAACCGATTGTTTGCTCTCCGCTAAAGCACGGCCCAGTCATATGTCGTATACGGGTAAAGGTCACCAGATTTCTGAAATGAAAAAGTTAAAAGTCTCCGGTGTGCAGACATACACACTTGGGAATTTCAGGCTCTGGCAGAACAAAGGTACTGTTTTTGTGGTTACTACACGTAAGACAGAGCAGGAGCCTTTAGTGGAGTCCACAACCACTGTGGACGATATGCATCTGGGACGCAGCTCTGCGTAGCAAGCCAAGTGTCTGTTGAGGCTAGGTGAGCAGCTACACAGAGGCTACGGAGTGGGTACGACGTAGATTTAGCATAAATCAGACTTCAACCAGAATGACGGACAGATGAGAGGAGCAGACAGCAATGAGAAGGGACAGGCGGGGCTGAGTGGGAACTTCAGTGTGTGTGTAAGTGTGTGTGTATGTGCGTCAACTTGCTATAGAAGAAGATAGACTGGAGAAAGCACAGCTGCTATCATAGTGCAGACAGTGATAATAAAAATATTCAGTATCAATATGTGTTGAAAAATTCAAGTGTCTGAAATAAGTAAGTAGGTTCAAGGCCTAAAGGTTAGAGAAGCAGGCTTGTCTTGAGGGTCACAGGTTCAACAGTTTTCCTCAGCTTTGCCGTGGCAAACAGTAGAAGATTTGTTGCATAGAGCAGTTTCAAAACTTGAGCACGTACTACAACAATAAACTCTATGAATGAGAAGCTGAAAAAAAAGTTACAAAGGTTTACTAGACACAGCAAACTGAACAGATCATTGAAACGGTTATGTATATATGTAAAATACAATTAAAATAGATGGTCTCTCAAATCAGACATCCAAAGCTATGAGTGGAAAGTATTACTCTTGCAACTTAATTCATAATCTTTTATTTGTTTAATTATTTTATTGCATAAATGTGATTTATTCTGCTACTTCAGTGTATCAACTCTACCACAAACTACCCCGTAGCACATTAACTTCTTACCTAGATGCAGTCCAGCCACAAACTAGGTCTTTACCGAGTCTTGTTAACATTAGCTTCGTGGTTTTAATGCCAGCCAGACTTTTATGAAAATATTTTATTCTTGTTTTATTGAATCAGTGCTCACTTTTTCCTTTGTTTGTTGGTTTGGGTCACTGCCCCTTAAAAAATAGGAACCAACGGCAGGTTATTGTCAGGGTGTGCAGCTAAATTGCTGGCATAGCACCGAATGACCTTCCTCACCTTCATCAGGTGAGGTCTTTGAAGAAGGCCTAGTCAGTTCTGGCTGACCCAAGCCATCCACTCGTTCTCTCTGCTTCCATCAGGATGCAGATTTATTCAGTCAAAAAGCAGGACGAAAGGATTTGAGAACTCATTTGTCCCCGCTGTCATTGGGCTTTTGAATGATGCAGTGTGATTTCCAATTATTTATTTATTTATATTTTTCTTTTGTATTTATTGTTTGCCATGTGCTTCTACTGGCTGCACAAGAAACTGCCCCTTGTGGCATAATAAAGCTCCTTGTTTGTTCTTGCTTGAACTTGAAAAGTAGATCAGATCAGTGAAACTTATTTTTTGGGAAAAAAAGTGCTCGTACACCTGACATGGGTGAGGTTGTTGCAGCTTAAATTGTCTCTTGACAAAGCTGAGTGACAACAGCTAACACCAAAATGCTGACAATGAAAACAAAACAGGCAATTTAATTAAAAAATGTGCAAGTGAATGTGGCTTTACTGTTTTGATGTCCCAGTGTTTTGTTTTTTGGGTTTTGTTTCAGGTTTTTTGTGTCTCTCTTGTGTTCTCCTTCTTTTCTGTTCCTTCCTTTTCAGTGTGTGTACATATGTGTGTGAATGTGTGTGTGTGTGGCAGAGGGTGTGGCTGGTTTTCCCTCTGTGACAGCAAACGAGGCACACCTGGTATTCATTCCATCTCAGCGACCTCTCCATAAAACCCTGCTCTTCACCACTTCAGTGCCAGATTGTTCTGCTATGCTCGGTAGTATCACCAGTGGCTCTTGTGCTCTTGTTCATGTTTTCCTTCTCCCTTTCTAGATAGATAGATAAATAGATACATTTATTTGTCCTTTACAGGATAATTGTTGTCACTTCTGTACAGCTGCAAGAGGTTATACACATAACTTTACAAACACAGGAACAGCAGTACCGCGGACATATACATATACATATGCCCACTAGCACACACATAAAACATTCACATTCTCCACATTTACAATCGCTTCATT
>JAPXVT010000014.1:16508860-16520419 GCA_029823135.1 Acanthurus reversus | reverse complement strand
ATTTTATTCCAAATTTTTAGAGTGGTTTGTGTCCAGGCTGCCATTTCTTTCACAGGGGCGTCGAGAAAAGGTAAGATTTCCAGAGGCTCTGCGCACATGCTTTTCTCGATATTAAGCCATCGTGTAAATGTATCATTCTGGATCCATGCAATCATTGGCTTCATTTGTGCAGCCCAAAAATAATTTTTCAGGTTTGGAAGTTTAAGACCTCCGTCTGACGTGAGTGATTGGAGAGTTTTAAGTCTAATTCTGGGGCGCTTATTTTAAAATTTTGATAATAATTTGTTGAGGTGATCAAAGGTTTGTTTAGGAATTTCCACAGGTAACATCTGGAATAAATAAAGTAATCTGGGCAGGACATTCATGCAGATACTTTCTACCCGACCCAGTAGGGAGAGCGGGAGGAACTGTGGGTAATTTTGACAGAACATTTAATTGTTGTTTTCCATGTATGCACAGACATTTCACTAAATATGTGAGTATGAAAATTTCCCTTAAGGAGCTTCAAAGCTTTTCTGGAGGCTTTTTGTATCCCGGCAAGACACCTTGTTGATTTTTCCCTTTTATTTGTCACCCATCTTGCGAGTTAGAATTGTTGTCTTCATCCTGTCTTTACCCATACTAGAGCTACAGTTAACAGTATTGAAACAGACCTTTGGAAATGAGTGGTGGCCTGGCCTCGCTCTTTCTGAGTAGATTAAGTTGGATTACATTCATTTGCATTAGATTTGTTTGGACTCCGTCTTTTTGGCTGTAGTGTACTTGAGGGAGGTCTGGTAGGGTTTTGTGTCAGTTTGGTTTTGGATTAGTTATGCTGGCTTGCAAAATGGTTGAGTTGTGTCAGGTTTGCCCTGGATTAGATACGTTTGATTTGTGTCATGGTTGGTTTGGTTGAGTTGTGACACGGTTTTGAATATTTTTTGTACAGTAGAGAAGAAGAGAGAGGAGGGATCGCCGCTCTGTTTTACCCGTGTTTTGTTCAGTGTGTGTCAAAGCTCAGTATTTAGGCTAATGTCTTGTTCGAAAGTGACGTATGTGTGTGTTTGTGTATTTATTTGTGTGATTGTGTGTGTGTGTGTGCGTGCGTGCTTGTGCATAGTATTATTCACAGTGCTCTGTCTTTTTCACTTTGAGAGTAACAAGCTTGCTGTCTTTGTCAGAAGCGTTTTCTGTCATTTTCCTCGGTTTTCTCTGGCCAACACACAGACACACATTTACACACACACACACGGAATACACACACTCATACACACATGAATACACCGACCAACCTTAGGGAGAGAGTCATAAAGACAAGACACTCCTGGCAATTAGAGTGAAGAAGAGGAGATAGGGAGACGTTGAGGGAGGAAGGGAGGATCGAGTGTTTGTTAGATGAATGTCTGTGCGTGTATGTGTTTGTGTGATTGTGAATGCGTGTGTGTGCTTGTGTATGTGTGTGTGTGTGTTTATGGCCGTTGATTGACTGAGTAGGAATGAAGCAATAGGTGCTTAGTATTAGTTGGGTATTAGCGCAGCCGAGCAAAACTTTGCCATTAACCTCCACTGCACTAATAGATGGCACCTACACCTACAAACATAGTGTGCACACACACATACACAAGTCCACACACTTTATTAATATGCTCTATTTTTCACTCAGGCTTGAAACCCTGTCACACAAACACACACATGCAAGAGCCTCTTCCACAACCGCACACACACATGCACACAGTCAGTCCTTCATTAACTAGTTTACTCCTAATTCACTACCTTGCAAGTTAGGGAAATCCAATTACCAGTTTAGAATGACTGAGAAAGTAGGACCGGGAAAAATCATTTACCCAAAATATGCTTCATAAATTAGCTGTCAACTTTCATCAAATTACACTGTCAACAGCATTTTTACTGTGCACCACAGGGACACACACATGCACACACAAACACGGCTACACACGGATGCACACTGGCTACTCTTCCACTTCCGCTCTTTCCCCATTCAGATCTCATCTATTACTCTAGGGATGGCATTTGAGAGGTAAACGAACCGTTAAATGGGAATTATATTCTGCCACCAGTGACACCCCTAATTTGGAACTTGGGCAGTAATTGTCCTAATTGTCTGACCCCTTCCTCACCTTTTTCTCGTATTCTGTCCTTTTTATCATTATCATCACCTCTCTTTCGCTCACGCATCCTGTACACACACACTGGCACACACAGCTCGTCTACGTCCAAAATGTTCTCATATACAAGATGGGTAGGTAAAATAATGGGAGAGATGATGTCGATGCACACACACAACTCAAATAGGTGCACAAACTCAGGCAGTATTTTCTTTTGCTTGCGTTCCTCCTCCTCTCTTTCTTTCATCTCATCTCTCTGCTGCCTTTCATCATCTTAGGCATCCACGTTATCACTTTCTTTCCATCTGTTCTCTTTCTTTTACGCCACACGTGCCCCCCTCTCTGTTTTTCTCCCTCATTCCATTTACTATTTAAAATCTCCTTCTATACTTCACCTTTAATTTTACTTTCTTCCTCATTTTTAAATCTCCTCTTCCCCCACCCTTGTCTCTGCCAGTCTTTTGACTCGCTCTTTGAACACTATTTTCATTAGTGTTGGAATCACAGCTTTTAGAGGAGAATTAGCACCCTTCACTAATGATTTAGAATCATTACTTTCAGCGTAAACAACCAGTAAACAACCTATGGCACAAAGCTTGCACAAACAAGTCCCTGTGCAGATGCAGACACAGATAAAGACACACATCTATCAGTCTCTGACGCACACGCATACAGAAACAGAGCAGCAAGATGAAGCGTGCGCTTAAGCTTGTAAGTGTCAGTGTGGACTGTTGCCTTGAAAGGTCAAGAATGTCGAGAGTGGAAAGACAAAGCAGCTCTCCTCCTTCTCTCTGTAGAAAATGTACATTATGTAAAGTACATGTGTTATATACATTCTGATAAGTGCAGTTCTATTGCCAGACAAGAATGTTGATTCTTCAAATCACAGAGGCTATTCCGTCACATTTGCTATAAATCAAATACCAACATTTCTCATTTCAATTCTCTGACTTTCTATTATATCTGCTAGAGCGACTACAAAATGGTGAAGGTTGAAGGCGATGCAAGGCAGGGTAAGTTAATTTATAAAAAGACATTCAGACACCAGGCATTTCAAAGTGCCTTACAGGGGAAAATAAGTACATTAAAAATAAGATGTTAAGAAAACATTAAAATTTCATTTTAAATAGGAAAAATTACAAAACAGAAAAAATAAAGATGAGAAGAAAGTGCACGTTAAATATAAAACAAAAGAAAGTAGAGAGCTTAAATGACTACTGATTAATAATAAGCTACGCATCTAATCTGTTGAATAAGCCCTGATTGAAATACACTGACGGAGTACAGAAACACCTTGCTTGGTTTTGATCCTGAGAACACTGAGTACACTTGTCCCAGCTGACCTGAGGGGTCTGGATACTTCATAACATATGAGTACATCAGAGATGTGTTAGGATGTATCCTGGTTAATTTTAAGTAACATGTTTCCTCATTAAAGAAAAGTTTTCACTCATGCAGACGCTGCCTTTTTTATCCACATATGTGCACACACTAACTTTGCCTCACAAAGCTTTCTTAACTTGTGAAGACACATGTTGTTTCTCCAGTTATTTCTCAGACTTGCCTCGAGCGATTGATTGAATCATTTATAGCAGCCAGGCTAATGGAGAGAGAAATGTTTCCATCAAATAAATGAGTTCATTAATCCAGTGAACTGTTCTTCGGTGAGACATAAGCGTCTGTTATGTGCACAATTTAGAGGCCGTGCAGGCACACACATTTTCTGCTTGTATGACGAAGCTTTGGCTAAATCTCTGGTGCAATTTTAAAAACTGCAATTAAGTCTATAATAACACAATGATGACACAAATTCTTCATCAGTGACTTTAATACCTTTTAAATGATTGAAGTTACATGTAAAAGTTAAAGCTTATTGACTGAGTTTTGCATTACTGACTGGAACTGTTTCTGTCCATGATAACTGTGTCATCCAAGCATGAACTCAAACAGACAAAACGATTTTGTTCTCAAGTGAAAAATAACACTGGCAACAGATCTAAGGTAAGCGAATATTTTTTTAATCTGATTTAAGTGTTAGCCTAACCACTCTGAAAAGAGGAGATAGCCGACATTGTTTCATATCCAGGCCTTTTATCTCTGCTAAGCAAAGCAGCATCCAGTCAATTTGGGGCGATGTAATAAAGTTGAAATGTCATTGTGATTTCTTTTCAAGTCATGTTAAAAGTTATTGAAATACTAGTTAAATGCTATTATTTCAAAATGCTATAATTCAAGAATGTTATTGCATTACTGAGTTTTGTTATGTTAGCGTATTTATTGGCTGTTAAAATGTTACAGGCCACTAAAAATGGGGTAAAGTAGGTGCTATGGAAGCTTTATGCAGTAGAAGGAAAGACAGAGTGACTGGAATAAAGTGGAGAAGTCTCAAGTGAGAGAAAGTCAGACAGAGGGAGCAATTTAAACTCATGTTCTCGTGTTAGCAAAAGCTGTTGTCACATTTTGGTCACATGCTGAGAGGACTGAGCCGTGGCCAGCATGACTGATCTTATATATATATACACACATAGCACACCACCTGACCCATATTCAACTAATGAAGTCAACACCTTTGACACCTGTTAATGGAAACGCCCGTTAAAAATTGCTCTTTGATGTAAAAAAGGGTCTATGGGCCAAAAGACGAGAGAGAGTGACGGACACTGCAGGAGAGCAGCAAAACAAGGATGACCAGAGATGAAAGATGAGTGTGATCCAGGATAATGAGGTTGTGTGTATGCATGCCGTTGCTACAGTCCTTTCCTTGGGCTCTTCTGGGCTCAATTATTGCCTCACAAGTCACAGCAAGTCAACCACTGTGACATCTCACACACACACACACACTCACAGGTTTTGCGATACTCTCTAATGACTTTGTTCTGCAGCACTGGTAACCACTTGTTTATTTTTTTCTTTCATTTGTGGTTTTTGATGTTCATCATTAACCTTTACAAAAGCAGCAGCGGCAGACAATTGCTTTTTCAGCTCTCCTCTCTTCTCTCTCGTTCTCGCTGTTAAGCTCTTGTGTGTCTCTGCAAATATAACAGGTACCAATAATGGTGCACTGCTGTGAACCTGGCGAGCTGAACTACAGAAGTCTGTTTCTAATTATGTTTTATTGGAAAATATGCAATCCTTAACTAATCTACAATAAGTGCTGCTGACTCCTCTGCTGTGTGGCCTTTTTGTCAACTCACAGCTCTTCTTTTGTTGTATATCAGTCGTCGTTTTAGTGCTGATGACAAAAAAGGATCCGCTGATCAAGGATCTTGTCGCTGTCTTTTAACAGTGTGTCATTATTAATTTTGATATCCCTTTAAATTTCATGTATTATCACTTTTTATTAGCCTATTGTGCCCGCACTTTGCCCGATTGTGCCATGTCTTTCATTACCCAGCTAATGTTCTGGTCACAGTGTCATTAATTTGTGAAAGCGCTCGAGGCGAGAAGCGAGTCAGGGGCCGAGACAGAACAAGAGCTAATATATATATCGAACGACAAGAGAAAGGAGAACTATCACAAGAGTCCTCAGGCGTCTCTCTCGCTCTCCCCATCACTCCAGTGTCCTCTCTTTTTTCCCTTCCGTTTCTTTTACCCCCCGTAGACAACATGCTAATTAACATTAAATTATCCTCTCTATCTTTCCCTGCTTTAAATGCACTGATGAGAATCCGCCTCTCTTCAAGGTTGCGGGCAGCCTTTTTGGCCCCCGCCCATTATGGGCAGGGGAGCCGAGGGTGTTCATTCAGTTGATACGAGTCATTCGAGTGTGATGTGTAAAGTTAGCCTTTATATAGCACAGCAAATTAATGAATGGAATTAGCCTGGAACCTTTCTACAGAAGGGTTGAAACAGGAAACATTGAAGACATCTGTGGCGGTGGTAGAAGGTAATGGCGCTAATGGGAAACAGCAGGAGTTTGTGCGTATGTGTTGGGGGAATTTTTTTTGTGACAGCATTTAGTGAGAGAGACTGTACAAGAAATAGAGCAACGACGAGTGATCTGTCTCAGAGAAGCCCATATAATTTACATCCCATAATGTGTGCTCTCTGGTTGCTGTTGCCTCGGTAATGCGTCATTGCCCTGGATAATGCTGTCATATGTTGTGCTGACAGAGTCATGTGTCTTGTGCCGCGCCACGTCTGTCTACCTGAGTGCAGCACTTACAGCTCACAGCCACACAGGTGCCAGTGTCAGAGGAAAGGAGTCGAACACTTTACAGTACATTACGTTGGAGTAATAAGGAGTTTGCAGGGGCAGCATCTGTCTTTCTCTTCCCCTTTTATATCCTCGGTTCCGCTTTCTCTTCCTTGGTGTTTCTTTTTCTCTCTTTTTCTCACAGGGCTCTCATTTTTCCTCCCGTAGTCTCTTAGTCACACGCACTCATGAGAGTCCCAAGGGTGGGAAAGTAACGGCCATGGTGTGTGAGTGTGTACGTCTGATGTCTGTCTGTGTGGATAGAGGATGTGTGAGATGTATGAAGCTTTTTTAAGGACGTACCAGCTGATAGAGGAGCTTTGGTGTATCTGTGTAGCTTTCAAAGCCCTATGTGTTTCTCTCCCCCTCAGTACTTTTGTGTGTTTGCATTTGAGAGAGTGTGTGTGTGTGTGTATTGGCATTGCCATAGAGTGAGCGGTCCATGCCTGCTGGCCACAGTTACCCCAGCATGTCAGATGCTCTCTGCTCCTAGTCTTCCCAGCGTTGGACAGAGTGCACAAATTCTGTTTTTACAGAAGCACAGATAAAAGCCAGTCATCGTTTAACTAAACCTGAGCGGAGGATCAAAGCTCGGCTGTTAAATTGTGCATATATTTGTTTATTACAAGGGTGCAAGCAGAATCAAGGAGATTTCCTAAAAAAAATACATTCCAGCTTATTCCTTCGAGTAAAGGTTAAAAAAAAATACTGTTATTTCTAAACAGATTTTGTTCCCACATCTCAGACATGGACCGGGATCGATTAGTTTTCCCATCATACAAGGTTCTTACGAGCTTAGAAATGTTCTCAGAAAGGTGTTGTGTTTACCTTCAAAGTAATTTACGCATTGTGATATTTTTCGCTTGAGAGGAATCTGTCAGATGTAGCCGCTGCTGCTCTAAGCTGAAATTAGCACTGTGTTTCAAGGTAAAGCTGAAGATCAAAAAGTATAAGCTGCTCTGTTTTGCAAGAGGTAAACTTGGTCACACTCAAAGGTAAAAATAGTCCTCTGAAGTTCTATGTGCTGTATATTTATTGGTTTGTTTTGTGTCAGAATAACAAGCCACTATATTCTTTAGTGTGTAGACTCACTGACTGTTACAGTCTGACCTCCTCTAGGTAAAGACAGGCTGTGTGTGGATTTCCAGATACAGAAAACCAGCAACAAATGATGGAAGAATAACAATAATTAAATTGTGTTTTTATTTTATGTGCATCCTGAGTCTCTTTATTGACAGTGTCGGTTAGGCTACTAAAAACATTTGCACACGAAAGCTTTTCGAATTAAAGTTGAGTTAAAATTAGTTGATTGTTTTTTTGTGTGTGTGGTTAATTGCACATGCTGACATGCTGGGATTGTCATTCAGTGGTTAAGAGCACTGTTAGCCTATTTTTGTGTAAGCTTGTGTCCTGTGAATTGTTCTAACTGAGAGAACTTGATGAATGAGAACTGCAGCCTTTTTCATTTTTAGTATTCTTCTAATGCAAATCCTTAATTAACTTTTACTCTTAAATCCATAATACATGAAAAAGAAAGGGCTTGAAACATAATTAATATTGTAGCCTAATTTAAATTTAATGTCATCTTACCCTTCAGAGGGTTTTTTTTTTCCCTTCATTGGTGTTACAGCCATAATAGTTGGAGCAATGCAAAAGTTTTACTCATATATCTCCATAACAGTTTAACTACAGAATGGACTGACATAAGGATAATTTCTAATTGTATGAATGTATCATCGGTGTTGAAAAATAGCATTTATACAGGAGTTTATGAGTTATGCAAATAAAATATATGATGTGCCCATCTTAATAAAAAGATATTGATATTTTGATTTGCTTACAGGCTTCCATCCCTAGCAGGTCGCACGGCTGATGTAGACGATTTTTTCACTGCCTTTGCTCTTTTCAGCCAAAATAACACATCAGTCATCATAAAGAGCCTACAAGGGAGACCATTTTCCGTACACAAAAGGCAGCACTCAGTGCATAGCACTGTAAGTAATTTGCTAATGGTTTTGTTATTGCCATCGTGTGTATTACAGTTCAACACGAGACATTAAACTTGTTAATGATCTTCTGGGACTGAAGTCAAGGCAGGTCAGGTGAGTTATAGGAGGGATGGCGGTTTGTTCCTCGCGTATAGTTTACTTGCATAAGCTGTACAAATCTGCAGCTATGACAAGAGAAGAAATTTCCCAGAAAATGAGGATCTTTCTAGAAATAGATACAAAGAAGTGATGTGCACTTCTGCCGATTATCTCTCGACTGTAAGAAACACCAAAATAGAGATGTTTTTGAAAAGCACAAGAATGTAAGCAAAGAAAGTAGTGTAATCACACAATGCATCATCCGTTCAGTTCAGTGACACAGACATCTACACAAAGCATGCCTTATCTTTATTTTTTATTTCACCGTAGTTATTTTCAGTTTTCTTTCTGCAGCTTCTCTATTTTCTTTCATGCCTCTTATCTATTTTCTCTCCATCTTCTATATATTTCTTCTTCTTCTTTTATTTATCTCATCTACTCTCTGAAATGCTAGCTGCTGAAGGGGGGGCCTTAGGCGCAACATATACAAAGGCACTACACGCAAAAATACAGCACATACACATAAACACATTATGTGAGCTATGAGAGCTTCCAGCAAATCTAACTAACATGTATTATTGCTCTGGCTTCATGTCTTTAAGGAGGAATTGCCCATCCGGCATAAAATAAATTGATGTGTGTGTGCTGTGTGTTTACATGGCTGTGTGTGTGTGCGTTTCATAAAACACTCTGATGGACCGAATACATTGAGCATTTTAATGTATTTATTCCATTCAATGCGATACATCTGGCAAGGAGTGTGTGTCTGTGAGTTTTTGCACTGTGTGTGTGTGTGTGTGCTGGTCATTATCACCATGAGTTTGTCCCTTGTGGACGTCCATGCTTCTGATATTACTGGGTGGAGATTGTTGTCAGTCAGCAACATTAAATCAAATGCTCCTTAGAGAAAAAGCTCTGCACGGTTGGCATGCAAGTGGGTGAGAACTCCGATGTAAGCATACTGAGTAATGATAAAAATCAGCGTGATAGCTTATTGATCTCCTTTTGGAAATTCTCATTTTCATGGCTCCAGGGATACAGCGTGTGGCTCAAAGAGTTTTTGAATATTACATTGTCGGTGCATTTACCTATAAAGTGAATAAAATACTCACAATGTCATTTGTGTCTCCTCAGATCTTTTCTTTTCTTTTTTTTTTTTAAAATGAAACATTGTGTTGCGTTAATGCGGCCACAGACCTGACCTTTAAGATGCGACAAAGCCGTTACAGATGAAATCTCATTAACTCAGTGTGATAATGACAGAGCCAGGTTTATCTTTTTTTGGTGAGTAAGTACGTATTTTTATGCCTTTGCAGTTAAATTAAACATACCATTACCTGCAACTTCTTTTTTCAAAACAAGTGATGCTTTTCAACTTAGGGGAAAAAAGGGAGCAGCTTTTGAAATATGTACTGTGGATCTTGTATTTTTTCTATATAAAGTCTTAACTGGGTTTTTTATTCATATAATGTAAGCTAATTTGAATACCGCATGATTGTTCATTTTAATCATTGGAGGATCTGATGAATCTGCAACATAAAATGCTGGTTGCCCTGCAGTTGAACCCCGATGCACTTAGCAAGAATAGCTGACCCAGGTATCTTATTATGGATTTACTTTTAGTCCAGAATTTAAAATGATATATGTGCATTTGTACTTGTCTAAATTTCCAGGATCTCTACAACCCAGGAGTTAATATTGTACTTTCATCCAGTCTTCTTTGGTTTGTTTCTAACATTCACATTGATGTGAATTTGCACATTTGCAAATGTGAGCCCAGTGGAATCTGTGAATGATAAAGAAAGAGACAAATGGTTTGAGAGATGAAATAAAGTTGCATATATTCACGAAGTGAGTGATTAATGTAAGATTTAACAAATTTATTAACAATTTAAAGAAAACATATAAAAGAGAGTTCATAAATACACATATACTATGCATGGTTGTTACACTATACAGTTGGAGCTGAATGTCAAGTCCTTTTTCACAGAGAAGCTGCCTCAGCGCCACATTGAAGGCTCCTCAGTAACCCACCTTCTGCTAATTTAGTGCGCCTTCAAGCCGCTTCAGTGGGTCATTTTATAAAGCGAGCCTGAGTCGCGGTTTTAAAGGAAACATGACTGGTCTAAGGTTTAACAGCATCAGAATCAGCTTCCTCTGCTGGGATTATTGCCCGACATGTGCCAAAAACAGCGATTACGCTGCATAAAAACTGTCAGAAAACTCTGGCAATAATAACATACAGTCATAAAAATCCATCTAGTATAGGTGTATTTCTGCTGATTTCCTTCAAGCCTAATATGTCTTCTGTTAATAAAAATGCCCGATGTGCGCCACAATCGTGTGAGATTATGTGTACAAAAATCTCTAGGCTACATGTTTACAGAGGTCAGTTTTCACCTTGTACACATTTTATGAGTAACAAATAAAAACAAGGTTTTCACACAGGTGTCCACAGATCAGCAGTCTGCTGTCCACCAAACTTTTTTTCCCCTCTGCATTCAAGCGAAAGTCCGTTGGTTTATTCCTCGAGTTTATCTCTGCTCTGTTAAGTTAAATGCCCCTGACCCAGCCAGCCAGCTTACCCGTTTAAACAGATGCTGTCTCGCCTCTGATGCTGCTCTGCTACTCCCCCTGGTGGCGGATTAGAGGCTAATCGAAACTAAACCCCCAAGCCACCTCCGTTACTTTTGTACAGACAGTGAGGTGGGGGGAAAAGTGCAGAAGTTGTTTTTTTTAAAACTGTGTAAGAGGGGCTTCTCGGCTCAGCTACAGTTTTTAAATTTCTTGTTTGGCAATGCTAACATGATTAAAAAAATGACATGAACAGACTGACATAACATTCAGATTTCTCAGTTTTCTTCACTTGCTGTATCATGGTCTTGCGATACCAGACAATTGGAGATCTCTGCCTGCCGATCATCTGGGGACGTCAAAATGCAAGGCAGTTGCTCGAACAGTGTTTACAAGTACAAGACTTCAGCAAGTCACCACCCCCAATGTGAAGGACTTCCCTAAAGACTTAGGATTGGTTCTGCAATGCAAGGTTGTTTTTTTTTTTAATCCTATAATTTGCTCCACCAAGTTCAGCAACGAAAGCTGGGGGCACGTCATCAGTCTCTAGTTAAGCGTCAACACAAATGCATGTCAAGAAACAAAGGTTGAGCCTAAA
>JAPXVT010000014.1:16450094-16464114 GCA_029823135.1 Acanthurus reversus | reverse complement strand
CAATTTTTTTTTTCTTTACTGTCCCCAAGTGATTTGGGAAGAAAAGATTGACCTTTTATAAACACTTTTATAATCACAATATATAGCAGCTCTGCAAATAATGTCAAAAAAACACAACTTTCCTGTACTATTGCCTTCAAATCTCAATCGTCCATAGCACTCATAAATGTGACTCACCGCTGTGTATTTGGACAACAGATATTCATATTATCTACTCGATGTCGCCATGCCACCATCTGTCTATCCAAATTTGGTTCACGGCAGCTTGCGCACTAGCACAGAGCTGCAGCAGGAACGCAACAAAACCGTAATGAAGGACAAGCGAGGTGTGTTGAGGGGCTGCAAATGTGATGAATATTAAAATCAGTCCACCCACACGGCTTTTTGTGGCTAGTGTTGTGGAGTAACATCACTTCCTCAAGCACCTGTTTAATTCCCCTCTGCTTCTGGTCTTCCCTTTTTTACAAATACTGTTCCATATTAACCAGGCTGTCTTCGACGGGAAGAGATAGCAGCAAAATGCGAACATTTTTGTGTAGATAGCTGTTTTTACGGACATGTGTCCTTTAGAGATTGTGCGATGGATGCCATGTCTGATATCAAACTACGTACACGCCAGGAATCAACCAGTAGAGAGCCACGGATTCACTAGATATTGTACATGCCCACTATCTTGATAGGCCGAGTGTAAAGATCGACAGACAGGTCAGACAAAGAGAAACGACACCCTGGATCATACCAAAAAGTCTTGCCAAGAGGGGAGTCGTTGAAGGAACTCACTATACTTTTATGAATTCCAGGAAGAAAACTATTCAAAATTTGATTGATTCAAATTTGTGTGACCCTTCCCGGGACCCAAATTAAAAACAGTGTGCCCTCCCTCCAACTCAGATTAAAAAAACCTGACCCTCCCCTACTTTCCTCGAAAGGTCCCTTATCTGCCACTGTTACTATAAAGTATGCATGTCCAGTAGTAATGGAGGCTCATTATGCAAAGGATCAGTAAGTAGGGGAGGCTTTATGATCTACCAATTACTGTGATCACAGTCAGTAATTAATGATTTGATGAACAGATCTGTGCTTTAATTGTGGAGAGAGGATTCAGTATATGTGACCATTAGCCACAAAGCAGGCGTACAGGTACAGTTTGAGCTTAAATGTCTTGTACTTCAGGGACAGATGAGTGTTTTTCATTCAGTTAGCCCACTCACAGAGATCGCCCAGCAGGCAAGGAACTGGTTGAACTTCTATTTTATTGTTGCAATGTTATATGTTTTTCTTGTGTGTGTGTGTGTGTGTGGTAGTTCAGCCTAGCAACTATGTCTAAATTAAGCATGTTAAGAACCTGCAAAGGTCGTTCATGTTCTGAGACCTCAACAGCTCTGATTTCCTGCATAATCCAAACAAAGAACAGAACCACTGGCCTCAAAGACTGCAAAGTGATTGCTTTGCTTTATCAGCTTAACGTTAAGAGTGAAATGTGTCATACCCACGGAAATTTAAACGGGACAATTTCACTGTGAAACTAAAATTGTCACCACTCTAATGCTAATGTTTGCATGAATCTGTCATCTCAGTCTGCCTTAGCTGGACTGTCTGAAGATTTATCCAACTTCAAAGGCTGAAGTGACTGAATGATGAATGTCACCATAAATGATGAGCTTCCCTCCAAAACCAACAGTTTGTGTTTCAAAGCTCCTTTAGCCAGCTGATGGATCCTCTCATTAAACCAAATGCATCGCTGTCTGTGCGTGTTCGTGCATGTGCGTGCATACTGTATGGTAGCAAGAAGAAGAGATTTCATTTGCTTTCATGTCTATTCCCTCATCTCTGAAACTGATGAGATTACAAATAAGTCTAACTCTGTCTCGTTCTCTCCATTAATATTGTATGCATTAATGTCTCATTGTTTGGCTGAGTGAGTTTGTGAAATATTACCCATATAACTGTATTTCCACTCATTACCCGTATTTGGCAGCACATAGAAACACACATGCATACACTGAGCCATAAATTGGATCTTACTGTTACATTCTAAAGTGAAATGAAATGCAAACAACCAAATTAAATCAAATGGTTCTGTAATGATTTTAGATCATGTCATATTAATATTCATTCCTATTTAAAGGATGTGTTTGAAATGTTTAATGTTTATCGTACTGTCGTGCTTTTGTCAGTTGATAAGTTATTATGTGATAGCCGGGAAAAGTAATGTGTTATTTTGAATAATACATATTTTGTTTACTTCTTATACATAGATTAATTTTAAAAACCATCCAACATGTCCATGCATTTGTCCACTGTAATATATTATTCATGCATAACGCTATTGTATTAATGATATATTCCATCTTTTAACCTTAATGTAGCATGCCCACATTTGACACTCTGCATACCGACGTGTGTTTTACAGAGTTAATCAATCACTACAGGTAATGTGTGTGTGTGTGTGTGTGTGTCCCATGTGTGAAGGTGATTCCGTAGCAGTGGCCCAGGTTTAATTCTGACCCGCCTCTACTAAAAGTATCATTTTTAATCACAATGTCATACAAACAATTTAAATCTTTCCGTGTGTGGTGTATATAACGTGATATGAACAACTGCCTTGCTTGATGTCAGATGATTATCATATATCAGATGCTACACATGTTTATCCTGCTGCAGCACTTTTTCTGTGCCTCCCACACAAAGGGAGATTTTCCATCAGTTCTAAAACCATTACTTTTTTGTTTCAGAATAATTTATGTTTGATAGCTATAAACATTGTACAAGTATTCCCTTAAAGCTAAGGCATTACTCTAGGAAAGCGACATCAGTAAAGCTGAATAATGTCGCCGTAAAATCACAAATGTGAAAAATAAGATAAATAAAATAATAAAGTACAATCAGCTTTCTTAATAGCAAAAGAGAAACAAGGCAAACTGACTAAACAGATTTTTGTTTTTTGATTTTTATCCACTTAACTCTGTCTGTGTGTTTCTCTCAACTCACACAGGAGAGAAGATTCTGGTCTCTTAGTTTATAAAGAGCACCTGCCAGTCAGCCAGGTCGCTGTGGGTGACACGAACAGACCGGGATCTGAAGCCAAGCTGACTGTGGGACCCCTTCGTTGCCAAGGAGATAGTAAGTGTTGCGTCATGCGTACAATGACATGTACTGTGCAGCTGTGGTTGTTGATGCAACAGTCAGCAGCGGTTTTTCATTATTTTGAGTGACAGGCAGCGTTGCAAATATGTCAGAATCCAGAATGATATTGGATGTATTGGTGTATTTGAGCTACAAGGCGTTAAAAAATAAGTTTTGAATTGTTAAATTGTGAGCAAACAAGAAGCAACTTTGCAGGCAATTAATTTTGGTTGAATGAGAGCTCCCTCTGTGCTAATTATCGTGGAAATTAGCCATTTATAAAGTTTTCCAATAAAACAAAAACGCATGGCGAAAAGGAAAGCAGTTTAAGAATTTGCACTGAAACCAAATGAAATAGCAGATATTAGATCATGTTGATCTGTTGCACTTGCACAGAGCACTGCTCAGAAATGTTCGTGCAGCGGGAGAAAAGCAATAACTTTCAGTAGTGAGAATTCCAGGTTTCATAGCTTGATCATCATTATCACCTGAACTGGCGAGAGCACAGCGGCACCTGACTTTCAAGCAGAAGTAACACCATGTAGCTGCAAGGGTCTCAGTCTCCATCTCGTTTACTTCTGCTTCCACACTAGATCACATAAGAGACAGTGTGATTATGTCCATTTGCCCTCTGGCACAATAATCCTAATAATATCATGTAGAGTGTCACGCCCCATCATTTTAAACTCTTGTAGTGTGTGTATGTTTGAGATTAGAGAGAAGAACATCTGTTTAAATTTACCTTAATTGGTTAGGATTTCATATCTCAAGTAGTCTGAGCCTTAAATTTGGAGTGTGAAAAGGTCATTAATGAAGCCCGCAGGTAAATCACACTATGCTTTAGAACTATCAGTGGGATCTTGAAAGGAAATTCGAACCCTGCAGGGTGCCTCCACAGGTAAATGAACACTGTTGCGAGCATTCTGCTTTAGCTGCATGTACAAAAGGGACGTTTGAGTGAGGAAAGAAGACTGCAGATACAATGGCCTAATTGAGAGGAAATATGTGTATTAATGACTTTCTCCTAGTCAGCCGCTGAGAGGAGTGTTTTCATTTTCAAAATACTTCCCAGCTGGATGTAGAGGCATGACTGCTTAACCTTTGCGAGCAGCTCATCAAAAAATTGAGTCAAGAGATTGCCTACATTCTCTTTAATACAACTCATATTAAAATTGCCCTGTTGACATTGCGTGTGGCTTTTTAAACAGTCGGGGGTTGACAGAGACATTTTTTTAAAATTTGATGTTAAGCCATAGGAAATTCCTAAACAAACAGTCAATAGTACTTAAGCACACCTTTAAAGTATTTGATGACTTGTGATCATTTTACCCCATGAAAGAATTTGTAGAGAAAATGAGATGAAGCTTTCAACAAAGATCTCTGGGCTGAACAGTATGGCAGTAGATAAAGGTTGTGTTACCCATTAAGATTGCTCTATGAAGTCTGTAGTGTTGTGTCTGAAATGCCAGCACATTGCTGAGGCAGGTCAAGTAGTACTGCATGGACAATGGAACATAACATTTAAAACAACAAAGATTGCATTCTCCTATCTCTCTTGTGCAAGAAGGTCAGTTGTGGCCCTCCTGCAGAGCTGTCTAACATGCAGGAAAGCCGCCTGGAACCAGACAGGAATGTTTAAAGCAGAATAAACTAGCTGTTAGAATATTGCATTTTTGACTGTGATAACAAGTGTAGGCTATTGTTAGAGACGGAAATTTTTTGATCTATGGCCTCTCTATAGATTTTAAAGAAACATGTTCAGGGTGTTGGCCAATGACCTGACTCCTCCAGAGTGCGCTCTGCTTGACTCATCCTTTCTGAATGCATTTTTTTGTACTGAGGGACAGATTTACTTGTAAATAAAGCAAGTCCGTGCCAGCTGTCTGCATCACTATTGACGTATTCAGGTAGGTAACTAGGGGAAGCTGAAAGGATTGTGAAATACTGGAGAGCAAAGTCATAGAAATCTGAGAGTGATAGCTGGCTGCATTTACACCCTAACACTTGTATTACTACTTGAATTGATTATTTTAAGTGGCAGGTACCTGGTGTGCAATTTTCCGTGGCCGCAAATAGAGCTTAGCAAAGAAAACTTCTTCTTTTTTTACTATTCACTTCTTAGAAAGATGTCACTTCAAGCAAGGACATGCAGAGAATGGATAAGAATTCAGCGATTTTCCCTTTGCCTGTATCACTATATTGTTGCAAGAGAAGCCTTTGATTCTTGTTGAGCCTGTTTGTCCTGCACATTGTTGAGTCAGTCAGTCAGGGACATTCGTTTGTCTTCTGGTCTCATTGTGTGGATGTTTTCAAACACTTAAAAGTTGTAGCACATAAAAACCCAATCCCACTCTTCTGTAAAAATCCTTTATCGTGTTGATTGCACCACTCCTATGGCGCCAATCATAGTATTTTGTTGTCTTTTGTTTGATGAAGGTAAGCTCACACATGTCTAAGCATCTGTTAAACTCACAAAGAATGCATCTACTGTTTTTCTTTACAGTAGATGTAAACAGTACAACTGCACCATCAGTGAGGTGTCAGCACAAGTTAAAATGTTTAGGATGTTTATTCTGTGGGATAAAAGCGAAAAAGCAGAGTAGTTACACACTGTAGGGAACTTTGTTTGACCTTTGCAATTAACAAAAAGAAATAGGGATAAAATACTGCGGTCTTAATTATCTTTACTCTCCTCGTGTGGAAGAAAATTATTCCTCTTTCTTAATCCATAGTCCCAGTGGAAATTAAACGTTATTCGTATGTCTACATTCAAACACTGGAAGCCAAACTTCTGGAAAGTAACAAGCCTCTTTCGACAATTAGAATCAGCCACTGATTATTTGAATTGGGATTTTACATTTTAAAAAAATGTGAAAGGAAAAAACACTTCATGCATGGCGAAGTACAATTGGATACATTGTTATTCCGGGGTTGGCACTTGAGTGTGAAAATAACACATGGCTTACACTCAAATTGTTCAGTCAATCAGAGAAACAGTTATTTTATCTTGACTTTCTCTTCAGAATGAATGTGTGTGTGTGGTTGTGTGTGTGTGTGTGTGTGTGTGTGTGTGTGTGTGTGTGCATGGCTGCACATGCGTGTGTGTAAATGTACCAGATAAAGCTATCTGAACTCTATTCAGAACCCTTTCCTCTAAACACCCCTTCTCTCCTCACTTTATTCTTTGCTATCTTGTCCTTGTAGTTTTGGCTGCTTCTCAGGTAAACATCAGGTATCAGATACTGCAGAATCACGCACACACACACTGGGAGGCAGTTTAATCCTTGCTGTTTCTCTTTCCTGTCTATTCTTCTAATCAGTGTTGGCACACTGCTCTCTGCGGGGCTTCGGGTCAACTGGAAGACACACACAGATTCTGCCACTCTATCATATTGACCGTCTTTCTTTCCTCTGAACTCGTAAACCTGTGCTGTTTCACTTTGCTTCACTTTGTCCTGTGTCAGTCCTGCAGCGTGCTGTCAGCTTGACATGGATTAATTGCATCACATTCCTGATGCATCTGTTATACTTGACTAAATGAATCATTTCTCATACTGCATCTGAGTGGGCTTTCTCACAAACTCATAAAAGTCAAATGGATGGTGGAAACCTTATCCTAATGATGTAAAGCCACACAACCATGAAGAATAGCTGCCATTACAAGGGGATATTCAGTATCTGTAGAGCTGCAAAAACAGACACCAGGGTGTTACGCACACCAACACACCCACGACTACTGTTGCCTGTGTGAGGGTGCACACCAGGGGTGTCAGCAACACAACCTGAAGATGGCTCAGGCTAACGCTTGTTGACATGTCAGTCACTGTCCTACTCAGTACAGTCTCAGTCCCAACTTGTCTGGCGCTCATCCACATCCCCTTTTACGTGTGTGTGTGTGATACACAAAGTCTTCTTGCCACACGTGGTTGACGTTTTAAACGTATTTTCGTATGTGTGAAACTGTTGTCGTTTAAAACACTTGTTTAACTTTTTGAAACATTTGAAGTTTTGTTAGGTTTAGACATGAAAGCTAATGCCTTGGTCAAAATACGAGATATCAGCTGGATTATAGCGTGACCGGGAAGACGTAGGGCATTGAGTAGGCTCAGAAATAATCGATGAGCATCGGGCACCACAATCAATCATTTCATCTCGCATAGAGTGTCATAATGGACGACAACTGACGTTCCATCTAGGACGCCTCACAACCTCACGACAGAAAGACTAGCATGTTTGATGTACTGTTTACCTCCCAATGACGGCTTGTCAGCAGCAGTAGTAGTCAGTGGCGAGCGCTTCCTTGCCGATGACGTCATGCACGTCGTGAACTGCAAGCGATGATTGATCGGGAAGCAACGTGTAGTCTGTCATGAATTTCTCTTTAATCGCCGAATCTGACGCAGGGAACATTTTAACAGACAAAAATATCTTGTGGCCTGACCCCAGAAAAAGTTAAGTTTGGTGAAAGATCACTGACCTTTGCTTTTACTGCCGCCTAACTGAGAGTCCTGCATGTGATTGACCACTGACCTCTTTTGCTCTTTGGATTTTTTTCACTCTTTCTACTTTGTTGGGTGGAGCCACTGCTGTGAGCAGATGGATTCACATTAGAGTAAGTTAAACTTAAGACGTATCCTGTGCTTTAAAAAGTGATGCCAAGGGAACCCTACCAAGCTTTCTCATGCAATGAGGATGACTTGTCACCACGCTCATCAACTCTTCAGAAAAATACAAATTTTGTAACACTTACTCCCCTGGATCAGCACATCTTGACTACCAGTGTTTGAGCAGAGAAGCTTCTTTGTTAGCTTAGTGTGCCTCAGGCCGATGAGTCTTTTTGTCTAAATCATCCTGATGTTGACCTTAACCCGACACATCCTACGACTACAGTCAAAGGTTTTTTCTATGTATTATGTTTCCTTCAATCTGAAACAAGTGAATCAAACTCCAAGTATTAAAGCAACCTCAGTGATTTTCACTTCCCAAATTAAAAAAACAGTCCAGAGGATTCAGAACAGAACTGCCTTTTGAAACTGCCTGTACCTTGCTCCTTCTCTCTCTTTATCTTTTTTATCTCCTCAATGAAATGGATTAAAGCAGCATACAGAAGAAGTAATGTCGGTGTCTGCTGTGTGATGTAACAAAATACCAGAGAGGTTTTGTGGAAAGTAATGTCCTGTGGAGAGGAAAGGCAAACATGGATTTAATCTTTAGTGCAAGGCAGCATGATCATTACTATAATAATGCTTCATATATTATCTATTGACTGCTCATTTTTCACAGTAAAGGGAATCATAGAGTGGAGCTGTGCAGTCTCAGTGGACTGAGTGCAGATATTCTGCCTGTTTTACACAGAGACGGCTCTGCATTTAAGACTTCAACGAAATAACTAAGAACACCATAAATGTGGTTAACACGTCTCTCTTGCAGTCAAGTTTTTGCTCCGGTCCATTCATCCGGCAGACAGGAAGTGGCCTGGTTCTGTCGAGGGTGCTGAGCATGACAGAACACCTGCCCTCACTTCTCAATGGTGCCACACTCATTACGGCCCCTTCATCAACAATCTGCTGCCACTCTCACTAATGTGCTTTCATCACAGAGCTGTCAACATATAAACAAACCATGATTTAATGACCCATGACATCACATCTGTTTGCGTGTGTGGCTCTATCATGTTGCAGTATGGCAGACACAATTACTAAAGATGGATCCTGCCGTCACTTGGAGGGTGCCATATTCTCTTTGTCTTACTCTATTATCCACTGTGTGTGTCTGAGTGTGTGAGAGTCAAGAAGAGAGTTATGCTTTTTTTTATTGAGTGACCAAATTAACAAACTAACCTTAAAATGAAGATGACTTTGAGGTATGTTTGCAATAGTGCTGGCCAAGACACCAGAACACAGAGCATACATTATATATCGGCTCATTAAGGCATATTAAGCATATATTAAAAATTTTACACGTGAATAGGTACTCCTTGTATGATTGATGCTTCTCATACTGTGCATGGAGCTCTGTCTCAGGAAGAGCAATGATGATTGGCTGCCATATAATGGGTTTTCATAGGCAAATGACTAATGCATTGGGCAGTCAGGGAAAGTTTTAGTGCAGAGTTACGTGTTTCTGTGTGTGTGTGTGTGTGTGTCTGTCAGACTTTCTGTGGTGGGCACAAGAGCGAGTAAGAGTGTATCTTTGTGTGTGTGTGCACGCCCGTGTGTACGTGCTCCAGCATTAATGAAGCCCATTTCCATGGCTAGTTTAATGGCAGTCCGTACAGTCACAGGCAGATAGAGAGGAATTAGTCCCATTTATTGATGTTAAAAGGGTTTGGACATTTTAATAGATGGGAATGAAAATAAATGACAGCAAATGAAGCATAGCAGCATATATTCTATTATTATAATAAAATGCACCTGCTGTGAGACATGCTTGGCCTCATGACTGACCACAAATGAAAGCTTGCGAAGGTCACCTATGATAATTTGAAATTAATTTATTGATATGCTCCCCTTTGATACTGTTCATTTGCTTACATATGTTGTCTATAAGGGGTGGAGTGATTGATGAAATTTGCAGTTCAGTATATATTATGGTGTTTGGTGTCACAGTTTTCACTTCGGTTTGTCAGGTTAATGTCAGCGTGTTTTTTATTTGGTTAAAAAAAGCATAACAGTACGCATGATTAATTAAATTAATAATTAATTAAAGGAATATTTTTAAATACAGTTATTGTGCTGCTTTTGATAATAATAGACTTTCTTCATTTAGCACCTTTCAAAACGCAGTTACAAGATGTTTTACAATAAAAAGCAAACACATTATAAACACAAAAGAATAAAACAAATCAAGCCAAAAACTAAATACATAAGCACATGGAGATTAAAACAAAACAGAAATCATAACAAAAGAATCTCATAAAAAGAATTAAAAGACTGTTGTCATATAGATTAAAAGGTGCTGACAGAGTTTAATGGCAGTTCATTTCAGAGTCAAAGAGCCAAATGCTCTATTACCTTTGTTTTGTTAGTATAAGCCTTGAAACAAACACAAATAAAGCATCCAAGGATCTCAGGGAGCTGAGAGGTAATAATACAGCATCTCTTAATTAATTTCTATTTCTTCTCTCACTTTGTCATAGTTGGTGGCAGAAATTGCACCTTAACGCTGTTTGCCACACACCATAAAGCACAGAAATTCATCAAGAGTAATTGTTCTTTTTGCACATTATTGTATAATTATGGTCAAAATTTGTCTCACAGCTTACCTACACTGACTAGTGAGCTTCTATTTCAAGAAGAATTTAACTATTAGCAATATTCTTTTGTTTTCAAATCTCCTATACATATTGTGATTAAAAAAAATCCTGTTTGCAAAATCTTTATTTCATGCTCACAGTGTAGTGAAAACTTAATAGTGTGACAGATGTAGCAAAGCATTGTGTTAATGAAAAAGGCGGCATATGCATGTATCCCCCCCCCCTTTTTAGTGATTTATACACAAGAAATAGCTAAAAATAAAATAAGAATCAAATAATGTTTTTTTTTTCTTTCAGACTTTTCTTTCCCTCTTCATTTACATGAATATATCTCTGAAGGTTTAGTGCAATAAATGTATGACAAGAAACTTAATTACAAAGTGAGACTGATAAAGACTTTGTGGGTCTCAGATGATAGACACAAATTACCTCAAGATTTAAGTGCTACATTTGCTGTGAATATACAGCACATAGATCAGAAAATTACACGCCGCAAATAGCTCAATTACACACAAATGAGATGAAATGCATGTCTCGATGGAAATTTCAAAAGAAGAAATATATGCGTGTTGCGCCACAGTTCAGCACATTTCAGATCTATTAATGTGGACTCAAGTGTTATGTTTTGAACAATGATACCTGAGCTGTGCCCTTAGGGCCACTTTCTAAGTTAGATGCATCATCCGCTAAGATAGATGCTGGTGCCGCTTTGGTTAGATGACACTATTGTTAGCACTTTAATGAAAAAGCCTCCTAACAACTTTGCAGCTAAAGAAGGTGGCAGAGTGCAAGTTGCAAGTGGAAAAGTTAGATGAGATGGCGCAGTGTGTGTTTGCTCCAACAGCAAGTGGCCCAAGATCCTAAATGTCAAGATCTACAGTGATATTATTACACTGTGAGTACATGCAGGATGTGTAAATGAGGTTATTAATATGAGCCATTGTGACAGTAAGTGTGCTCAATTCTGCCTGAAGCCAAATGTATACATGACTTTGTAGTTTTGATATGTATGAGCATGTATTTTATGTGTGTGCTTGTTTGTGTACATGCCGAAAAAATGTCCTTGCTAATGACCTGAGACGGTGCAGTCAGTCATCCTTACCATCTGCTGGTACTGGCACATAACCCATCTGGTCAAGCATAGACAGATAAATCATCTAGTTGGCTTCCAGACCCAAACTTCACCCCAAACTGCATCTCACATCATGTCAGCTGCTACAGTTCAGTGGGTTTAGATTTTCTTTTTACATGAGTCCCTGTGGCCTAATCCAGAGCCCAGCAGCTGTTTCAGTCAAATGAGTCGGTGGGTCCACGAGATGTTTGCAACATGCATGAAATGCAAAAAATAGAAAAGGTAATTTATTAACTGAAGAAGAGTTAAGTTTTTCTTCTTTATGGTCATGACTCTGCCTTATTGATCCAGGGTATTAGACTTGAGTTGTTTTTTGAAGGATAGTTCTTTTCGGATTAACTGTCTTACTTTTGCATTTTTTTGCATGCTAATATATTTACCTAATTGCATAAAAATCCATCCAATAGTTGCTGAGACATTTCAGTCAAAAGCCACAAACGAACACAGATCACTAAAGTCAGTAGAATACATACTGCATGGATAAAAATGCCATTTTTTAACAAACTTGGTTTTCACTAATTCTCGTGTAGCAGTAGCCATACATCAAACTTACACCTGTCAGAGTGAGATTCATAATATTACTGATAATATTGCAGGCTGTGAAACTCTTTTCTCTATGAAAACTGTGCAGAAAGAGCTGTTGCTATATTCTAACTGCTACTGACGCAGCACTAATATCCTAGAGGATAAATGCAATAATGCCAGATGTTTATGTCCTTCAACACAATGCTGGATTGCACTTTGTCCTTGTATGCATTGTGAAGTGATTCAAATAGTGGCTTAATATTAAGCACAGTGGGATAAGAGGCATTAGAAACCACCATCAGGCAGCTGAAGACCATTAAACATTTTATCCAAACTTCAAAAGAAGAAAGAAACAGAATATCAATGGACCATTATCTTGTTTCAGCAGTAAATGAAGTGTCTAACAATGGAGTAGCTCAGCAATAGAGGCCACAGACATCCTGAAAGTAGATCCGAGATGCTCTTGGCTAAGCCGTATTGTCCACTGCGGCGCACCACACAATGCCAAGTGCATCAGGAGGAAAAGGGACAACAGGATAAGAATTTCTGCATTGGCGTCACCTTGAGAGCCAATTAGACAGAAAAATGGCTTCTCAAGAAAGCCACTTCAGATCCAAATTGAAAGCTGCCTATCTTTGAAGTGTCCATTGCTAACCGCTGACACAGTTTTTAAAAGGATTACTAGTTTCTTGTTTGTATGTATGAATGACTTGATTGCACACAACATGTTATAGTAATATGAATGAACTGTACATCTTCCAAGGCCGGTCTGCTCCAAATTGATGTGGCAGGTGGCTGTTCTTATCAGTCTCATTTAATAGAAATTGGATCAATAAATTTGTCTCATAAACTTAATTTACCATTCCTTCAATCACGTTGCGAGACGTTGAAGTTAACGGCTTCATGGTGTCTTAGTCAGGAAAAACATTCATGAGCTGAATCACTTTTTGAAGCATTTGTTTGATAAACATTTCAATATGGGAGTGATAAATGGGCCACAGTCTAGCCAACCAGTTGCATCTGTGTTTCTGGCACAGGGGCAATCAGAGGTTTATGATTCGGTGTCCATGTTTATTTCTCTAGCACTGTTTTCTCTCCAACACTCAGTTTCTGTCAACCCCTAATTTGTTGTTCTCCTTTGCTTCTCACACCATGAATCTCTTTCTCTCTAACCTCCCACTTCCCTCTTTTCCTCTTGTTCTCCCTCCCTCCCTCTGAAGTGTGTCTCGCCTCCCGGCTGTGTTTCCATATCTTTGTATCCTTCTCGCTTCTATGTCTTTGTCAGCCTTCTTTTTACTCTCTTGCTGAAAGCTATTAGGGTCTTGTTCGGTGTATACAAACAGATATCACAGCACATTTTTTTAGGTTATTTACGATTTGTGATGTTATTTTATATTTGTGCCGTGAGGGATTTTGTTTATGCAGTATACACAAAAGAAAGCTGAATAAATTCTCTGTGTATCAACATGACTCTATAAAAATCCCATCATTATGTTACCTTTGAGCTCCTGCATCTGCTGCCATCATCAAAACAATTATCAGTCACTGGTTGTACATGTCCCAAACTATGTGGCTCTGGTTTTCCTTCCTGCTATGATGTAACATCATAGTAAACAGATAATTATTTGTTTCTGGCCTCTGCAGGCTTCCTCCTGTTTAGTCCTCAATTAGCCTTGTTCAATAATTGGCGGCGCCTCCTGCAGAGAAATGAACAGTATTCCAACTTCAAACAAACTAATCACAAAGACAGCATCAGTAGGTGGTGGTGAGCGCTTGCTTGGCCGCTATCTGCCCTTGCCCCTGGTGACAGGATGCAAGGCAAGGAGGAGAAGGGAGGAGCTCAGCCCTGTCATTGGGGAGCGCTTATCGCACTGAACCAGGACACACACACACACACACACACACACGTACAAACACACAGATGCATGGACACTGGTGCATACCTGCATTTTCAGGCTTGCACACACACACACACACACGAT
>JAPXVT010000014.1:16436775-16448541 GCA_029823135.1 Acanthurus reversus | reverse complement strand
AATGGGTTACAGTGTTTGCCATAGTGGATGCACGTAGGATGGGCTCGCTCAGATGTGTGATCCTGTTTGTTTTTTCACAGATAACTACTGGAATGCTGCGTCATTCACCACCCCCTCATCCTACCTGCACTTTGCCACCTTCCAGGGTGAGACCAGCGCCGACATCTCCTTCTATTTCAAGACCAGCGCGCCCTACGGCGTCTTTCTGGAAAACCTGGGCAACACTGACTTCATTCGCTTGGAGCTCAAATGTGAGATGCATCAGAGTGTTTCTGTGTGTGCATTTCTCTCCGTGTTTGTCTCTCCAATTCCCACTCTCACTCTTTATCTAGCCTAGTGTGAGGTTTTAATCCAGCAGACAGTCTGATAGCACTAGGGGCAACCTGTCACCGCACACACACACATTCACACACACACACACACACACACACACACAGGATCACACAGACACAGCCTGGTGCAGACGCACACACCAGTCAATTGCCTTCCTGATTATGGCGCACTACTTTGTGTGATTGCAAGAGAGAGCAATCATTTATTTAAGGTAATTGGTGTGTGCTATAATTATGTCCATTATGAACCTCTGTTTAACCAAATCCCCCATTTTCTGGGATGACAAAACACAATGTCTCACGCGCGCGCACACACACACACACACACTCTCTCTCTCTCTCTCTCTCTCTCTCTCTCTCTCTCTCTCATTCTCTTTTTATTCTATAAATCATGTTTTGCAAACAGGAGGGTTGAAATCTCTTAAAAGTCCGTCTCATGCATGTTCTTTTACCTCAGTGATTAAATGGCTGCATTTTTTGTATTTCAATGTTTAGTGATGAGGATATGGCAACAGAGGAGACACCCAACAATGGACAGCTTTCCCCCACCCCATTTTAATCTCTCGAAGCCTTCTCTGAGACTTATGATTGACATGTCATGCAGAGATCTGTGATCTGTGATCTTGTTCCAGCGGCCCAAATGAATGTCCCAGCAGCCTCGATGGAGCCGCTCTGATCAAGAATGTTAAAATCTCCGGCTTCAAATTAGTCGGCAAGCTGCACTGCAAAGGGGGTTCCCAGTCCAGCATGGCCGTCGATAGATGACTAATTGCATTTCATTGGGATTCAGAGGGATTTGAACATTTGATGTCAACACGCTCGCTTACCATTTCCTGCTGGTGTTCCTTGCCAACCATTGTGTCCAAATGCCAGACAGTGAGGAGACACAAAGTCGAAAGACGATTTTTGAGCCAAATTGCTTTCTAAAGCCAGTCACGCTGAATTTTGTCAGCTAGTTTGTGACCTGAAAGTTCTTTAAGCTTTTTTGTTTTCTTTTTCACATCTAAACTTATACTTGCAGAAAGTCAAATACAAACCTATAAATGCATACAGTCATTTACGCAGAAAAAAACAATGTGCTGACACTATACTGTACGTGCAAGTACCAAGAGAAGTTCTCCAATGGGGGTCGGTATTTATCTTTCAAACGCGCACGAAAAAAACACACAGAGATGCAGTAAGTATATAGTCTGTCACGGCTGCACAGCAGGCCAGAGGAGATAGGGACTGTGTGTGTTTGCGTGTGTGTGTGTCTCCCAAGGCTTTTAAAATGCCCCCACATCGATTTCCTCTCTCCTCTCCCTCGCTATCATCTCGCATTTTGCCCCACAGCACACGTTTAGACACACAATCGCAAAACGACTTGCGTGCACACAGAACGCACGCTCAGACACATAAACACACACATAATCTCTGCCCTCTCACTGGTGCAAAAACTGTATCTGATGCAATCCCGTCAGGGCATGAAATGACTAGCATTAGGCCAGAATAGCATAGCTTTGCTATTGCTGGGGCTCGACACACTTGCAGATGCGCACACACATGTGACCTTGTAGAAAGCACACATTACTGTGACCTCAGCAGACTCAGGTGGACACTGTTCCTCTGAATCCTCATCATCAGAAGGAGGACACATTTGAGACCCAGTACTGAAAACGATTTTTGTAACTATGTGAACTGAAGTGGTAACAGGATTGGGGATGGATAGAAAGGTCCCTAAATACAGATATGCGCTTCTTCTGGGTTGCTGTGAAGCTCAGTGGAAAGTTTATATGTACCACTTTTTGAGCCCTTTAGGTCCTACAACTTCAATGATAGTCTTGTTCAAAAGTATAAACATTTTCGGTAAGGGATCCAGCTAGAAATGAACTTAACCGCCGAAGACCGTGGCTTATAAAATTGCATTATTGCTCTTTTATGTGAAGACCAGACAGACAGGAAGTTTATATCATAAGTTTAACAGTAGTCTTTGCTTCTTTAGCTTTTTAAAGTTGTCAGATGTTCTTTTGACTTGTTAAAGTTAAGTTTGAATTAATCTACCGGGGTGAAAAGCAATCAGCCACAGAGATTTTTTATACTCTTGTTCAAAAAACTGGCAGAAGTTTAAGTCTTTATCTCGCTGTAACTGTTCTATGCACACTAAGAAACGCTCCAGATTCCCTGCATTGTGAGCATGCAAGTTTTTTGCTGATAAGCATAAAAAAAAAAGTTTTATTTGACGAGCCGTTTGTCACAAAGGGACTCTTAGCTTTTGAGATTTTGCTTTAAATCTCGTTTTAGCATCAACAGCAGCAGGTTTGCTGTGGCGCTCAGAGTTTGGCTCGCACTTAAATAGAGCTTCCCTCCTTAAAGGGGCCAGACTGTTCCAGCCGTCCCAGGAGTAAAAACACACAAAGCAAAAACGCTAACAGACAGCCAACAAAGAATCAGCATCAGTATAACAGGAAAGAGATCAGAAGGATAGCACACTGCCTGCCACTTGAAAATAGATGAACGGCAAAATGAAAGTTCACATTAGACAAACACACACCCACGTATGTGCACACCCACACAGGCAGTGATGGTTCACACATTGACACACACGATACACAATCGCTTCCACTATTTATCATTGTTTGTTGTGCTGCGCTGACGCATAATTTAGACTTTGGCTCTTTCAGCCTGCATATTAAAAGATTAATAGAAAAACAAATAGTGGGAATAAAAAACTCTGGCGATGTTGCACAGGCCAACATGCAAGTGTACCACACACACACACGACATTGCATTCACACACACACATCACACTTGTCGGCATCCATTACGGCCATGCAAATAAATGAGGCGGGCTCTGAGGGCACTTTAGTTTTCATTTCTGCCTGTGGACAGAGTAAAAAAAAGAAAGTTGTAGGGGATCCATCTTGCTTCTCAGGGCTGCTAAAACAACACACAAACAATCAAACACACACACTCGCATGCTACTCAGCGTTGCTATAGCAGCATGCTGTAGCTTTGTTTCTGCTGGGGTATTCTGATATACGTTTAGCTTTCTTTCAGCATTTAAAATAACTGATGCTGCTCCTCCCTGCCCTGCAGACCTGCTCTGTGAACACTCACATCATTAATTCAGTGTACTAAAACCTGTCAGAGGGCTTGTACTCTGCCTCACTGTGTGTGCTTGTTACTATTTGTCTCCATGCTGCTGTTTATTGTGTCGTGTTTTGCCAGTAGCTGAATGTTTAAGCACTTTTTCTGATTTATCATACGGGTTAATGCACTCAGCACATCCAGACAGGCTTTTGCTGAGATGATTTCTGGTGTCTTTGCATCTCATTTCCGTGAAAATGATCATGTCTGCAAGAGAAGGGATCAAGGAAGAAAGTAAGGAAGGAAGGGAGGATGGGAGGGAGGGAGCGCAAAGGGACCTTAAGATTGATAAAGAACACAAGAAAATAAGCAGAAAATGAACATTAAACAAACAATAAAGAAATGAAAAACTGAAGGAAGTAATACACTTGGAACGGAGGATATACCCATAGGATCAATGAATAAAAGGGGAAAGGAAATGAAAGAAAAACCAAACAAACGAACAAAACAGTGAGAGGGAAAAAATAAAGGAACAAAAAAAAAGAAGAGAGACAAGAAAGAAACTGAATGTGTCCTGTAGAAGGGATGAAATATTCAGAAGAATGGAAGAACAGTTGGAACGAAAAAAGATAATTAGATGGAAGCAATATAAAAAAGGGAATGCGGCCAGGCCTATTGATTGCACTAAGGGAAAGAAGAAAGTTCATTTCCCCATTGGCCACTACATAAAATTATCCAATCTGATATCTGCGCCTAATGAAACCATAATGAAGCAGTTATGTATAGATCCATGAAGTGGTTACTTATCATCCCTATGACTACAGCACACTGGTGCCTGTAACCAACATATGGAACCACCCAGACTACGAGTATATAGCTTTTACACCGCCATTTTACAGTAGTACCAAACATTATGAAAAGAGTCGTATTTGGTTTTGATTTTCATAATTTAAATAATTGTTTTCTAATTATTGCTTCATTTATTTTCATATTTCAAAGCAAAAATGTTTCTTGCAGTGATGAGCATCATTGAACATGTCTAAGCTTTCACATTTATCCATATGAAGTTGTGCATTATCTAGTGTTTCTGGTAAACAGAGTCTCAAAACATTGTTCAACATACACAAACATAGACTGATTATTGCACAGGCAGGTTCAAAGCCATCAGACAGTGACCTCACCAGTGCAGTAGCAAAAACATCTGGAATGAACAGGTGGGAGACTGAAACACACACGCACACACACACACACACACACACAACACACAAACACAGAGTAATCCAGAAATATTGAACATTTGACCTGTTATGGTTATAACAAATAGAATAGTGCCCCCTGTTGGTCTGTTAAAGATAGGCTACTGAACTCCAGAGTACCAATAAACTTTATGCCATTTCAACTTCCTTAATTCCTCATAACGTATCCCAAACACACACACACTCACACCCACACACTGACACAAAAATCTTCTGCTTTAAGATGATGAAAATTAATCATGTAGAAAAACAAGGCCATCGTCTTCCCTGCACTCATTTTTCTTTCCTTTTCTTTCTCTTTTTTCATTTACACTCAGCTCTTTCTCTGTTTTGTCTCTCACTCACTGGCTTTCTTCTCTCCAACAAAAAAGTGCAAAAAACTGCAAAAAAACAAAATGCAGCAATATAACTTTGTCATGCAAAACCCAACAGTTATTGACTGCCTGTGAGATTAGTGTTGTCCCAAACTGTGAGCACTCGTGTATTGCAAAGCTGAAATCTATACTAGCCAAATGACTGACCTTGAAACAAATGGGCCATTAGATTAGAAATTGAACGCATATTTACCTGCAGAGTGGACTATGACAGAACAGGCAGTTATACGAGTTCTTAAAAGTTTTGATGTTAGTTAATATTTCAGGTCATTGATTCTTTCTTCATCTCACGCTCCTTCTGCAGCTCCTAAGGTCGTCTCCTTCTCCTTTGACGTTGGAAACGGACCTGTGGAGTTAACAGTACACTCAGACACACCCCTCAACGACGACCAATGGCATCGCGTGATGGCTGAGCGAAACGTCAAAGAGGCGGTCCTTCAGTTGGATCAGACTTATCGGGCATCTCAGCTCGCTCCTGCACAGGGGCACACACGTTTAGAGCTGTTCAGCCAGCTCTACGTGGGTAAGACACACACGCACTCACAATCCAGACAGTTAACACTCCTTATGTGTAGGAATAACTTGCATTCTTGCCTTTGATGTCAGTTTAAAAATTTGATATCCGCTCAGTGTCGGAGGGACAGTCGCGGAGGCAAACATACTACAATTACCACCTCTTAATTGTGGTCAGATTATGCCTAAGTACATATCTCTAATGTAATTGGATTGAATTAAAAAACTGTCTGCGCTGTCTGTATTTCCAATAATGCAGCCCTCAGATGCAGACATCCATTGTGAGAACGTGTGATTGTTTCAGAAGGGAAAGATGTAGCAGCCTTTACTGGAAATCACTGGGTTCTCTCTTAAGAGGCTCCAGTCCAGCTTAGCCAGAGCCACTGCTAATTAGGCTCAAATTAATCCAGCACACACACGCGCACACACGTAGCCATTTAAGGGTTTAGGATATGCACACATCTGGATACACACACATGTCCTCAGAAACTCTTTCCTGTAAGTGATCAAAGTTTTAATAAAGTCAAAACTGAGCGTCTGTGCTGGCTGTAAGGGCATGTGACTATAAAACTAACTTAATTCACTTACCGTAGAGGTCGTTTCTTTGAGACTTTGACTTAATTTTTCTTGGGAATAAGAAGCTATCTCTGCAGATAAAGCCCTTAATATCACAGCAATTATGCTTGCATTTTGTTAAAAGAGGTCTCATCAGGAGACCAAATGGCAGAAGATCTGTCCAGTTTTCTCCCCATGCTTTCACTTCTGTCTCTTCTACCTTTTGTGCTGATGTTTCAATACTCTGGGGCTAAAATAGTTTCTGGGATTTGCGGATGGAGGGAAAAGTGCTGAGCCGGATCACAGAGTTCCTACTGTCTCATGGAAAAAGTTCTGCCCAAAGAATATTGTTCCACATTCCAATCAGGCTCCCTGATGTGATAGCCTCACCCTCACTGATCCCCGTTCATAATATAATTTCATCGTCTCATCACTTTCTCTGATTCGACCGCTGCTGAAACATCCTCACCTTATCATGTCCCAATTTGCCTCTCGGTGTATTTGTGCTTTCATTTAGTGAAATGGAAAGGGGGCGAGGAAGGTTTTTTCACTGTGCGACTTGCGACTATGAAACCAGAATGTGAAGGCTTCCAAATAGCATAGCGGCTCACCCGTCACCTCGTCTGCATGTGTGTCTTCTGGCTTGACATTTGACGGAAGACAAGAGAAGACTCAGGCCTGCTGTGTGTGTGAAACAGGAGGTAGAGCAAGAAAGAGGAAAAGCAAAGAGAGACTTGAATGTAACAGCAGCGACAGAGGTGGCAGCACCTTCTCATATCTGATCTCTAATCCCTGCTTAATCCTCATTTGAGGTTTTCTTTAGCAAGTTACAGTGTGACTCACAGGAAGTGACCCGCTTGCTAAAGGGAAGTGGTTTAAATTTGGCCCCTGACATCCAGAAAAGAGAGATCCCTTTGGTGTTTGATCAAGAGATTTGTAAGAGAGCGGCAAGAGCTCTGCAGGCATCAAGATTTTGTCTGAACTCGCCTGATTCTTCCTCGTAACATCCTCTGCCGCTTCACACGTTGTCTCTGATTGATATTGATGCGGCTGTCTGAAAGTAGTGAGGTTAAAAAAAAAAAAAAGTGCAATCTAGAAGCCTTTTAAAAAATGATTTAAAAAAGATCTGTTTGTATGATTTCACACAGTTGGAAGGTACAATAGAGAGCTTTATTTTGCCCACCTTGTTCTCATATCTGTCTCTGTATCATCTCTTTCTCTCTTTCTCAATCAATATGCTCCTCATCAAGCATTTGATTGCTTGAGTGTTTACTGCACAGTGGCTCATTTGCTCTAATGGCCTTGAGAGTAAATGTTATACCATCAGCCTGCTGTCATTTACTTCACACTGTTAACTTTTAGCTCCAATTCACTTCATACATGCACATAACTATCAATCTTGCTGCATTTTATTCATTTAATGCCACCATCTGTTCTTTTGATTTCCCCTCTAGATTAACGCTCACAATCAAGCTTTTTTATGATTTTGCATGTTTTTCCTCAGTTCTCTCATGGTTGGATTGCTCTGTCCTTTTATTTCTGCTTTGTCTTTATTTCTTGTCCTTGCCTGTGTTTTCACGGATTGACATCTCGCTCATGGCTACTCACTGCATGTGTGCGACACCTGTCACAGCGAAACCAGCCTCGCTCACCTGCCAAGACAGTAGGTAGCATTTAATGAGTATCACATATCTTTGTGACATTGCTAAAAAGCTAATTACAGTTCACAGTTCACCGAACACGTTACATATGGAGGGCCAGAACTGCCAAAATCAAAATAAATGAATGAATGACTCAGTAAATAAATTAATATGCCAAAAAATGCCACTATTTAGTTAATTTCCGTTTTCATTTTAATTATTAATTATTCATTTTTAAATGTATTTACTTATTTATTTACTATTTTCACGTTGCATGTGAATATCCCTATGTATTTAATTTCCCATTTTATTGAATAATTTCTTCATTTTTTGATGCATTTATTTTTTTATTTATTCATTCCTGTATTACTGCCCCCCCCTTTACTTCCCCAAACTTAATTATTTCTGTATTTCCTTTTACATTCTCATTTCCCTGTGCATCTCCACCTCATTATGCAAATGAGGGAGGCTGTCAGTCAGTGTGTCACCGGGTGTCAACTTTTAATCTATTGCGTGATCAACATCAGAGTGTGTAGATCGATTTATGCAAGTGTGAGTGTTTGACACATTATTTATTTATTTTTGATTTTGGCTGTTTCAGGCCTCCATAGTGTTAAGACCTCACTTGAAGTTCAGAAAGCATGTTTTGTTGCCTCCAATCACATTGCAGTGCTGACTTAAGTTCAGCCAGGACTTATCTTCTGAAGAGTTGCTGCTCATGCTCTTGTGCTGTTACTTTTTTTATATTTATGCTCTGCATTAACACATTAGTGTGAGAAATTACTGTAAACTCAGGTTTATTGTTATACACAAAAACATTTTCCGCGAGGGATTCCTCAGTAGCAAACCCATTATGGATCTTTAAGAGATATAGTCGGCAAAAAAATCATGGCTGTAAACCAACAGATATAAAGCATCAGGCTGGTAAAATTGGATTTATATGATAATATCTCGAAAGTTCTGGGAGGTTAAGAAGGTTTTTGAAATGGTATTTAGATCATATGAATCAAAAAGTACTCATCTGAAACCAATACAAATGTCATCCAGACGTAATAAACAGAGTGGGTGTGCACAATAATTTGGTTCTCTTCAGCGTTGTGCAGCAAACAGAAAAATGGACAAAACGGTTAGAACACACAAATATTAAGTTAATCATTTTCCACAATTATAGTGGATGAAAAGCAGTGCAGCAGATGTGCAGCCTGTTGGCATAAATGAGGATTTTATCTGCATGGATAGATCGGGCTTAAAGGACCAGTCCTCATGCATACAACATGCCTGCATCCCAAAACAATTTACTGTTTTATACTGCATATTGCATGTTTTTTCATTATTACAGTGAAGTAGAACCCACATCACACAGTGAAGGACGAAAGGTTGCATTTATTACTTTTGTTAGTAGCGTGTGTGTGGGAGGGGGGTGCATGCACACCGTACATGCCCTAATGAATACAGAGTTTCCTCATTAGCACATCATTACAGGGTAACATATCCTTAAGCCACATGCATCACACCCATAAGTAAGTATGCAAACACTTGCTACGAGGGTGTTAAACTTTTATTATTGCCTCTGTCTGAGTCTCTGGTTTCATATCAGTGTTTCTGAGTAGTTGTTGACAGTTTGTGTGTACATGTGCATTAATCTATACTCTAAAGCTTCAGTTTTTGGGGCCGATAATATCTAATAATGTTTATTTAACAAGAAACGGTTTTCAGATTTGGTTGCATCAAAAGATAATTTACAAGAAGACAGTAAACTTAATTCTTCAAGTTGACAAATATAATAAATAAAATATAAAAATGTAATGAAATTTTTACTAACTACATAGAACAAAATGCTTCACGTGAATATTGCACAGCATTCAACTACTGCCATGTTGCCATTAATTCACCAAAAAGTGAAAATACAGGATCGGTAAGTTGCCAATTTTGACTCCAGTCAATATCAGTGAGGTTCTTTTAAACATCATTTGTGTGTTATACAAAAAATGCATCTTTGACTGTGCGTGTGTGCATGTGTGGGTGCGTGTGTGCATGTGTGTGGGTGTGTGGGTGCGTGGGTGAGTGCGTGTGGGTGTGTGCGTGTGTGTGTGTGTGTGTGTGCATGTGTGTGTGTGTGCACGCACCTACGTACGTGTCCATCCTGGTCTCAGCAGACCTCGCAGCCTGCTGTCTGTGTAATCAGAGACTGATTTAAACCCGGGTAAACAGGTGGCAGAAACCTCCAGCCAATCAGTGCTACAAAATAGATTAATTAACAGGTCTACTAAAAGTCAAATCCAATGTGGGAGTTGAAAGTAGAGAAAGCGTGTGAAAGCCTCGCTGCATCCTGATATGTGAATAATATCGTGGCTTTTAAAATCAAAGTACATGCATCAGTAATCTTATCATATCTGTCTGGTGTGGGTGTGGCACAGCTGGCACAGGTGGGTGCGTGTGTGTGTGTGTGTGTGTGAGAATGCAGCTGTTGAGGGAGGAAAGTGAGTGTGGGAGAGTGTGTGCTTAAGTCTCCTTAGCATGTCCTCTTGAATGAACGCCTCCATGTAATCCAAATGATGCAATTGAGGGGTTTTAATAACTAAAATGCCCCTCGGCTCCTGTTAATGATAGTGTGCATTAGCATGCGCCCGTACGTGTGTGTTTATCCATACAGTGTAACTATCCTCTGTGGGTGTGCTTGTGTACGCTTGAATCTATACCTGTAGGTGTATGTTTATGAGTGTGTTTATTGCTATAGTCATTTAGGTTCACATTAATCAGTTTAACACCCCCACTCTGTCCAAGTTAATAGGTAGTTAGACTGTAATGGTGCAGGGCCAGAATGACGATGGAGGCACTTTAGGGGAATGGCTATCGACACCCCAAGGCTAAGCATTGATGCTTCTATTGACTCCTTCAAGTCAGATGTGCTGTGTGTGGTGTGTTTGTCTCTTGTATGTAGTTGACGTGCGCTCGTGCACCCATCTGTGAGTGTATGTGTGTGAGATGCTCATTAGGACACAGTGTTCATTAGGCTGTTTTAATTAGTGCAGAAATCAAACGAGTTGAAGGTTGTTTCAAGAACGGCGTCACAGTTGGAACAATTAACGTGACATCGGCGGCTTCCTCCAGGCGTGGGAATATTAACGTTTCGAAGAGATTAAGGAGATTAAAACAGCCTCTCGCGTTAAAAATGACTTCTGTGACCCATGTTTCCATTTGTCCTCTCTTCATTCTTTTTGTTTCCTTACTTCTCAATACACTGCTACACTGACACCACCTTCACTCACTCCTCAGGCGCTGCAGGAGGGCAGAGGGGCTTCCTGGGCTGCATCCGTGCCTTACGTATGAACGGCATCACCCTTGACCTGGAGGAGAGGGCCAAAGTCACGCCTGGGGTCAAGCCTGGTTGCCAGGGTCACTGTACCAGCTATGGGATGTACTGCCGGAATGGAGGGAAATGCGTGGAGAGGTACAATGGCTACTTGTGTGACTGCAGCACCACTGCTTATGACGGCCCGTTCTGCACCAAAGGTAAGAAGCATTATCGCGAAGACTGTTTCAGTGTTTCATTGAACTGATAAATCATGGGACTATAAATGCCCCTAAAAGTGTGTTACACCGCTGTTCTTCTACAATTCAATTGTGAGACAAATCTCTCCATGTGTGGGCTTTCTGATATTGTTTAATGTCCGATTTTATTTCCCCTTTTTCACCACTGCATAATAATTCCCTAAGGTATCCATACAGTAGCAGATACCTGCATATTTTTGCCTCAAACCTTTGTTTAAAGAAGGGCACCATTACAAAGCCATGTTATTACTGGCATAGTAACTCTTTACTCTACAAAGCCAGAGTCTAATAGCTGCAGGATTACTGCTAGAGTGCTTACGTTTCAATGAGCTTCATTGCCTGACAACCCACTGTGATTTTTGCTGTGCTCTGTGATTGTCCTCACTTCCTATTCAGTTTGGGGCTGTTGGCGTTGAAAGTGTTTGGGCTTATGATAAAAGGCATCGATTGAGGGTGATATTGTGCTTACCTACCAATT
>JAPXVT010000014.1:16412173-16425679 GCA_029823135.1 Acanthurus reversus | reverse complement strand
GCATGTGTGTGCGTGCGTGTGTGTGTGTGTGTGTGTGTGTTGCCCTTGCAGTTTAACAGCTTGGTGTGCTGATAGCACAGCCAAGCTTCAGTCATAAGTGTCAAGGATGAAGTGAGAATTCAGCTCAACCATTACATACTTTGTTCTGGACTAAAATGCTCAGATTTGGCTGAAGGCTACAATTTAAGGAAGCCACCTGTGAAACCCAGTTATTGGTTGCATCTGGATGGGATTAAATTTGCATTTGCATTGGAAGTTTGCCAAAAAAAGGGATTGTCTTTTGGTTTTAAATGAGAACCACAAAGAGAATCAGACAAAACTTGAATTCTTGAATTGATCACCTATGCAACCATTTCTGTATCCACTGGCTTCGGTGGAATTACATACATGCATGATCACATTTACATTTATGTGTTTTGTAGTTGTTCAGCCATTTTTCACAGTTTGCTTATTCATTTATATAGCTTAGATGTTGTCCCTGTCTAACCAGAGTAACACATTCACATATTTCCTTATGGAGAACCCACCTACCCCCTAGTGGCCAGAAGGAGGCATGGCAGTAACCAAAACCTTTAACCCACCTCCTCTCTGCAAAACTGCTGCTTTTACTAGCATTAAATTGCAGCTATTTGCTTTTTTCTGTGGTGTTTATTCTCTTCATACTGGCAAAACCTTATTTCTCTGCAGGCATCAGTGACGCTTGATCTGATCTGTGAATCTCATTCCCGATATTTTAATGGATTACTTAATTTGTATTGTTAATATACTGTATGCATATAGGTCTGAGCATGTACATGCAAAACATGGCAGAATAATGCCAATGCAGAGACATGTTACCAGTTACTGGTTTACCATATTAGAACAATTAAATATTAATGTAAAGAATGAAAATACTGACTCTAAATCACGTTTGCCGGGTGTTTAAATGAATACATTAGGAAATTATGTTCAGAAAGGAAATCAGTGAAATATATAAGATATGAATACAAACATTAGAATAAAGAGAATCTCGGTTCGTCTAACCTAAAATTCTGTGTTTCTTCATTTGCGTTAGTCTAAGACACAAAAGAGTTTAGTGGAATGTATAGAATGCATACTGGAATGTAAATATGTAATTATCAGTGTTCTTTCTAATTCTTGCTACATTGTTCAAGATGTCCTCCTCTGAGGTGATAATTAAAAGACCAAATAAACTCGTTTCACAGTGGTTTTCATTAACGGTGAATGATAAACGATGATAGCCAGAATGAATCACACTGGCAAACCTATAATCATTGCACTGCATCTGTACATGGAGCTACGACCCCATCCATACTGGAATCTCATCACCCACATTCGAGCAGCACAGTAAAAAGTCAGACAGCGAGAAAATTAAACTGAAACATCAAATGGAAATCGTCCTCATTTTCGGAGCAAATCACTTCCTGCAGCTGCTGATCACCCCAGTGGGAGCACTTCAACGCAACACATCCCAGAAAAGTGATGGGATGCACAGGTCTTTGCACATCACGCACACACATACCTGCATGCACACACCATCTTCTTCCAATGGATGATCGTAGCTTAGGTGTGTCAAGATATCGATGCTCAGCCCAACGTTCAATACGTCACTGAAACATCATCAAGTACATATCCTCAGTTTTCCACTCCCCATGTGCCCCGGGCTAACTCTAAGCAACAATCCCTTGAATCTTCTTAAAATATTAAAGAGTATTTGTAAAAATAACAGGAACACTCTTGGGCATGGTGGGTCATTTGGATTTGAGATTAAACTACACAAAAATCAGCAGGGGAACATGCAGGGTCAGAGAAAATAGATGACATTTGAAAAGCAGAGCCAGAAATGTGTTCTAACAAAGATAACTTTGTAAAACTTTTTCATGTTTCCTCACTGCCTGAGGGCTCTTTTCAAGGTACAAACATGAATTTAATACCCTCGCGTAAACAGATGTGGACATGCATATCAACAGACCTGCACACAAGCAAGATCTTGTCAGGTCAGCTCATGACAAAGGCCTCGCACTGCTAAAATCAACATTAATCAGTCTATCTATCCATCTCGTCATGCCTCCCAACTTCTTTGCTCGCGTGTTTTTAACAGCAGCAACAAGAGTTGTCAGTCTGCTTTTTTAAATTGTCAAATAGGAAAGATGTTGATGATCAAAGTGCATTTTTTCGTGATGCCATGATCCATGAAGCATCATTTTAATGCCGTTTATGGACATTCGAGTTGTTGAATGTGTTACCTAAAACCGACAATAACTATCAGTTTTATATGAGCCATAAATTACATAACTTGCGAGTGAATGAGGTCGCAAATCATCAGCCATCTTTCAGGCCATTGTTTTTTGTATCTCTAGCCGCCATCTTTTACTGTTTTGGTTCAAACTCATGGCTGTTATCGTGTTGTCTTTGGACGCAGCAGGCAGCTGTTTTCCCCCCAAAAACCCACCACCTGCTGGATATAACAGTGAGTGAGCAATTAGCTTGTGAACACGGTGAAACATTTAGCAGCTATAGAATTTGATATTTCCCTAAGGAGTTGGTGGAGACTAAAACAAAGCTAAAAGGACAGAAAACACTGAACTTGCATTTATATTTAGTTGTACAAGAAGCACTAATAACTAATAAAACTAATAAATGAGAGCTGTGAGTTTGGTATTTCAAATGTATAGGAGTTGATATGTTCCTGTTTTGTTTGTTGCTTCTTTTGGCTGCCCCTAAGAGACCATAAAATAACTTAGCGAGCTTTAAATAATCATTGCAAAACATCTACGAGGTCAATACACCAGATGCTTTTTTAACAAAACCGTCTGAGAATTCGCCCTTGAAAACTGGTTGGAAAAGGGCAGCCGCTTTCAAAAACACTGTTGATTGGATGAACCATCTGAAACCGAGGACACACTGGCGTGTTATTTGACATGTGTCAAGTCCCACACCTAGCACAAACAGGAAGTGCCACACTGCAGCACGTCGACAGGGAGGCCTGTCACACCGAGGGAAAATGGAATGAAACATTACAGCATTTAGTTATGTGACTCAATCGGGGATCAATTCCCGTTTTCCCATTCTTGGATCGATTGCTCTAACCACTAGACTACTGACCTGGTTTGCAATCACACAGATATATTTACAGAAAACATTTGGGGCAGCTGTTTTGTGGCGCCACTGCAGCACTGGTGGGTTTTAGCCTGAAGTCAGAGCTAGTTGTTAAATTAAATTGCTGCGTCCAGTCAGAAGAAGAGTAAAAAAAGCACCTTTTTCTTTGAGAAAAATATGCTTTTTTGCTCCTTTACAATGAAGAAATACTCTCTAGTTCCAATATAACAGATTCTAGAGCATCTATGCTAAACCCTTATGAGGCGCACATAGCTCGAATCCCAACAGGATGGATTGATATCATCTAACAATCACATGATCCAGTTGCCTCACAAGGTCAAAACATCTGCACAGCTTTTTCTATCATGTAACCATTAGATGGTGCCTCAGTCATACATCAAGTTCATTTAAATGCCGTCTGTCAACACCTTTTAAAGTCTAAATGTGCAGAACTTGTTTTTTTAAAGGCTCAACGTGGTCATCAGAACTAAAATGTACACTTGTTAATCACTCTTTCAGTGTGAAATTGGATCGCAATTTATTGCAGCATGCTTAAAAGCCTATTTTTCAACAAGCCCACCAACTTAATCGACCCATTGTTATTTGACTAACATGCTCAACAGAAGCCTTTTTGCTGCTGCTTTCATCTTAGATAAAACGACATGAGTGAGAGGCAGAGATATGAGTCAGATGCAATAAAACTCGGTTATGCTGGTGGGCCCGCCGGTGGATCAAATTCAATTTCCAGAGTAAAAGAGCGAGTCGAGTGTTTACCTGAGGCTTCGGAGGTCTCACTTCTCTGCTATCAGGGCTGCAAATCTTAACAGCATTTAGACCAGCAACTGTTTAGTTTAAAGACATGACAGAGAACAAGTGGAAGACAAGTAGGAGTGTGGTAATTGGAATCTGAGCAAAAGGAGCAGAGAGAGACGGAAAGCCAAAGGAGGGAATAGTGAGTCGGAGAGAGAGGAGGAGTTGAAAAAGAAAGATCACGTCTTTCGATAAAGAAAGAAGACCAACAAAATATGATAACAAAGATCACTTTGATGCATTTAGGTTATCCATCATCTTCATAGTCCACTGTGGGGATTTGCATATGCACACAAATACCCGCTGAAATGTACTCACTCAGAGTGCAGTGCACGGAGCGAGTGTTTGGTTTTTAAGCAGTCTGTGAGGCCTCGTCAGGTTAGCTCACTATCAAAGACTTGCCAAGACTAGATCAAAATAAATTCCCATCTCTCCATCTCTGGCTTTCCCTTTCTCTCAAACTCTCACACACTGTGAGGGTTTAGAGATGAAAGTGAGGAATCCCTTCAGGCAGCAGGCATCTCATCTTTGTCTCCTCCTCTCCTCTCCTTTCCTCCTCGCTCCTCCTTGTTGCTGTTGTTGGCATCAGTAGTGTGAGTGTCTGTCTCTCTAGCCAAGAAAAAGACAACAACATTCACATGCCGTATTCACAAACATACAGAGAAAACTCAGAGAAAGCTTCTTACTTAGCTTTGTTGAGTCCTAGCTCTGAAACGATTTTGAAAAATTCTCTCTCAGCAACGCTGAGCATGAAAGAGACAGAACTTGGATCGTAGTGGGGGGGTGTGGTCGACCCTGATACGTTCTTTTGAAAGCTGTGATGGGTTGATCTAAAAAGAAAAAAAGAAGTTTAACTGCACTTAGAGTGGACAGTGAAATCAGTATCATAGAATTATGTCTCTATCAAGACATGTTGTAATTATGACCAAAGCTATTTTTCACTACTTTCGATTTTTTTTTTTTTTATTTGTTTGTTTGGTTGGACATAGTTTAGTTTCAATCAGTTGTCAGAGTAGGTTTACTTGTTTCAGTTTTGTTTTTGTTAGCTTTAGGTTGTTTTTGTCTTTTGTTTTTTTAAGTTGTTAAAGAGGGTAGGGGTATTTTCTTAAGAAACTCTTAAAGCCTCTTTAAATCTTCCTACATCTAATAACCTTAGAAGCTCCTGCAAAGGACTTAAATGCTTTATGAATTACTTTTATCTTCATCAGGATCTAGTCTTAACTTTAAGGGAAATTCTGTCTTGCTTACGGACGAACGAACCTCGTCCGATCTCAGAGCAGCGTTGAGCTCGGTTAGTACTTAAATGGGAGATCAGCTGTGAATACCAGGTGCGGTAAGCTTGGGCGGCTGTAGCTCAGGAGGTAGAGCAGGGTTGTCTACCGGTCAGATGGTGGTTTTATCCCCTGCTCTGCATGTAGACATGTTCTAAGGCAAGATACTGAACCCCAAATTGCTCCTGATGGCTGTTCCACTGGTGTGTGAATGTGTGTGCATGCGTTCCTGATGACTCAGTTTGGCTCTTTATAGAGACGCCATCTTGCCATTACTGTGTTTGAATGGGTGAATGCAGCCCATTTACCATTAGACATCATTATTTTAGATATTTTGTTTGCGTTTTGTCACAAGATTCAACTCTCTTGTATGAGAAGAGACAAAAATACGTCCCAGAAGTTCACTTGATAACGATGTTTAAGTTTCTAAATTAGCATTAATGTGCACTTAGCTTCTTTGTGTAGTCTGTTATAGGTTTTTTTTTTGGTCCACCAGATGCAGAATCATTAAGGAGACAGAGCTGCTGCAGAAGTTCTTAGTGTATTGTGAAATAGTGTGAATATACACCACATTGGGATACTTCTTAAGCACGTAGTTAGGGAAATAGATTTCACCCATTGTTAATTTTCTTTTTGTCTAACCCACGATTACTCTGCTTATGTAGGCTTTATGAAACCTAAGAGGCACCAACCGCACTTAAAGGAGTAGATGCTGTTGTCTAAATGAGCCAATGTAAAAGGAAAGGATCCCAATAATTGTGGTTGTAATTGACAAAGTTTGGTAAAATGAGGTTTCTTCCCCAGTTGTGTCCCTCTGTGGACCTTTTTGTGGGGTTTGGGGACTCAGACCGCCGTCACTGACTGTGCAGCCAATTTGTTTTCACAGATAAAAGTAAATAAGCTGAGCGCAATTTAATTGTGCCCCATTATCCCTCCCTCCAGCCACCGTGGAAAACAAAACCCACACAATGCTCCACTGAGACCGGGCTTTTAGAAAGAATCAAATTAGGATATGCTCTGCGTGTGTTTGTGTGTGTGAGAGAGAGAGAGAGTGTGTGTCAGGAGAAAAAGGGAGAAAATAGTCTGTGTAGTGCAAAAGTGTAGAAGGTGAAGATATTTTCTGTATGAGTTGACTTCACTGATTTTAACCTGTAAATGGGAACAACCACACACACACACACACACACACACACACACACAGTAAATCTTACATTTTAGTGGAAGTCCAGCTCAGTTTCTAAGCAAACAGGACACGACAGCTATTCAGCACATCAGTAAAACAAATTTCCAGTAAAACGCACGGTGACAAAAGTCATTGTTTTCAATCAGCCTCCCCTCTCCTGGCTTGTGCCGCTGATATGCTTTCTGCACACTGGTGTATGCAGGAGATACAGTTCTCCTGTGTGTGAAGCGAAGGAAGGACGGCCCTTTATCTTTTACTTGTGGAACACACAGAAACCAATTTGTGGGGCTGAAATGATTCTCGTCAATAGCACCGGCCGCCTACAAGCTAATTAGAAACTTCAGCGAAACAGCAATAACAAGTTAATTATGATGTGGGAATATTAAAGTCGTGTATTCCCTCCCTCCACCAGCCTCTCTGCTCTCACATCTTCACCAACACTCATCTCTGTAAACACGCAGCTTGTTCTCTTTCTGAGGAAACGGCTTTGAACCCAGCCCAGACTTCAGAGATTGCATATTGTTAACTAACGCGTGATCATTTATCTCTTCTATTGGTGAGGAGCTGTTTGTTTGTTCAGTCATTATGGAAGATCGCTTTTCACTCTGCACTCAGCCACGACCAGCTTGACTAAATTAGAAGGAAAAAATAAATTAATAGCTTTCCAAGTAAGAAGTTTTCTTTAATCGTATGGAATGATAGTGTGTATTGAGCCTTTGGTAGAGTTGTATCTAACGCTTTATGTTATTAATACTTACTACAATAAACTAGAAGCTCATTAGCATCCCTTACTGTGAGGGTTAGTGGGTTAGAGTTATTAAGGGTCAGGTTAGGTTATCAATAAGCAGTAAATAGGAGGTTATTTGAGGAAAAGTCTTAGTTAAAGGAGTAGTAATTAGAATATGGTCATTAGACTTAAGCTGAGTACTTGGCTGAAACAAGTGGACAGATAGGGTAATATATATATATATTTTTTTTAATGAGTGTGAGTATCCAAGTAAAATGTGTCCATCTTACAAATCTGAAGAGGGAATGTCTCCATAGTGTAGCTGTGTCCAAATCCTTCAGTAGAAATAAAAGAAAATTTCCTTTGGCCCTAAAAAATAAGAACGTTAGCAAGTCCTGTGATCACACAAAGTGTTGTGTTCATTGATTCATTGTTTTACACGTTTATTCATGTGAGTTACTTGGTCTGTAAATACTTCTTACTCTTGTTATCGAAAACATTGATAAGAAGTTCAATTCTAAGCTGTTCTGTCATTAATTTTCTAAATGTAATAAATACATCAGCCTCTGATCAAATTCAGGCTTTAATTGGCAACTCCCAAATAGTCCCAGCCTCTTCAGGTTTAAGCCCCGCCCATTCAAAGTACAGATACAGATACAAACATTCAGTTGGTTGCACAGATACAGACACAGATGATGATGTATTCTCTCTTTCCAAGTAGATGTGCAGGATAATGCATTAACAAGTGCTTCACAATTATTCATATAGAGTCAATATGGTACTAACGTGCAGGAAAATTAGAGCTTGTAAATGGTAAATATATAGTATGAACCTCAACATGTTTTATCATAAAGTTTTCCCTAGTTCCTGTTTGTTAGAATAGGTCCACATCGATACTGTGAATAGTTATAAGGTTTGATTGACACCCCTCAGTATATGAGTTTTCATGCATTTTGCTCTGAGATTGTAGAGCAATGTCAACAACACAAAACAAAAAATAATGTAACAGTACATTACAGAGTATTTCTACGCTGCTTCAATCATCTAGCATCAGATTGTGTCAAACTTTTGTAAAAGTATCCAAGAATATCTATAATACGACTCACACGTCAAATTATGGCTTTTCTGAACTGCATAAAATAATCTGAAAAAATAATTCATTTAATTTTTAACAAAAATAAAAAAGTTTCAGTATGGCTTTCTGGCTGTCATAGGAGTAATGTTGGGGTTTATTACTTCAGTAGTTGAGCAATTTGGAGCTTCTCTGAGATTTCAGCACCACCAGGGGGAGCCATTGAGCTTTTGATTGTGCTGTGTTGCAGCCTTGTCACAGTTCCTCACAGCAGTGAATTAGCGTCTCTTCTTCATCATCTTGTGTTCAAAGTGCTGAGGCAGGTCTCAGGACTGATCTTTTAAAAGGTTACCGTAAGGAGTTTTTAGATCCGCACTCTCTTTAAAATCAGACTCTAATGTATTACTCCTCGCTCCCTCCCTCTCCATCACTATTTCAGTTGGATCATTACCCTCCTGTCAGCTACACCCTCCCAGACGCCTCAGACACACAGTTCAACCTGGTCAAGACGCTGTTTTTGGGCAAAGTGTTTGGTGAGTACGTCAGTTTATCCTAACTTTTCTGCTCACACCTTATTTTTTTTAATCCATTTTCACACTATACAAAATTTTGTCACATTTATGATTGCATCGCAGTAAAAACTACTTGACTGAGCAAAGAGCTCAGCTTCCTAATCTCCCTGCTAATCATTTTGATTTTAAATGTGCATTGCTGATTCTGTTAAGTCTGCAATTGATGCAATCTGATTTTCAGTTCAATTAAAGATCAGTGCAGTTACTAAAATTTAGTTAAATATGAGGGGCTGTCATCCCCAAGCGATGCTCTTAGTTTATCCACTTCAGTTAAACAGATAAAAATATTCACAGTTGCTTCTTCTAGGAAAAAATGTATTTCTCTTGTCCAAAAGTAAAAGCCTGGATTGAAAAACATTCCTGTTTCTTTTCAGCTGTTCTCAAAAACACAAGTACATTTTGATTTGTTTCTGCTGTATAATTGTTGTACCTTCTTTTTTTTTCTTCTTCTTTTTTTTTTTTTTTGTTAATTTATCTTCTGTGATCTCTAACGGTTATTCAGGACACAAATGTGTTTTTCCATCATAGAAATGGGCTGCAATTTCAGATTATCTCCACTAGATGCTGCCAGAGGACTGTATTGATGTTAGTTCAGCACATGATGCCAGCAACATTATGCCCCTGAGGGTGTGCATGCAAATTTATGACTAGTAAATTTATGAAATCTGGAACAAACTGTGTCAGAGTGGAAACTTTCTCATGAAAATGATCTTGATATTTTATTGCCTAGCTACAACTATTGTGACACTTGTGGGAAACACAGGCACTGCATTGCTGAGACTGATTAAAATGTGACTCATGGGCCCTTTTTTCTGGATTGAACAGAGCCCTGTATCATCCACCCAAATGCCACAGACTTTAATTACACAAACTACCCTAATTATCAATGGCCAATTACTTGAATCTAATTAGGTTCTTGTGAGTAGTAGCTGTGTTTTATGGCTTGATTCTGGTCAGTTTATAAGCTTCTCCATTTATTCTTAGTTTACTGACAGGAGATTGTATCGTATTATTTGCATCTTGCAGCAGCTGGCACTGCTCTGCTCTATTCTTCTTCTCTCCAACCTTCCTCTCTCCTCATCTCTTTTGTCCTCTACCTCGAGTGCCGAGAAAGTCAGTGAGGTTGAAGTAATGGCTGACTTCACTTACCAGCCAGAACTATCGACTGCTGCACACACCACTAGATCCCGTGGGAATGCAACACGCACACACACGCACAAACACAGCCATCCATCTTTACACAATAAACACAGCACAGATGCTTGAAAAAGTCACCTTACGTGACAAAACAACCACAACTCATACCGCCATGTGCACCCTCAGCCTAAGCACATCAACACATAACTTAATGCAGTCATAACAGAATAATAGCTAGAGACAAAACAAGAGAAGAAAAGGCCAAGTGGAATGAAAATGGAGGAAAACAGAAGGATAGCTTGGATATTGTGACGAGAAAAACAGAGACAGAGAGGAAACAGAACAAGAAGTCATTTGATTTTGCACAACTCATCAGATCTGTTCCACTTCTGTGCTGGGACCACAGGGACAAGGGAGGCTGTCAGACAACGATCAGATTCTCTATTTCAGGGAGACAGAGACTCTGTGTTTGGTACAGCACACACACACACACACACACACACACACTGATCACAGTGACGTCTCCGCCATCTCTTCACAATCTGCTGATTGTGGGATGGGATTAGCTAGAATAAAAGATGTTAGAAATAAAGCAGATTGGACATTAAAGAATAGAGAGACATACAGGAAGATGTGCATAGATACTTAAATCATGCTTAATAATTCATTTTCATTAATATTATGAATATTCTATTAACTAGCTCCTTAAATATCAGTCCCGCACACAGGGTTTATCTGTATTTACTCCCAAGATAATGACGTGCTATTGATTAGGGCCCCAGAATCCAACATCAATTTATTCATCTCTTCATTAACTGATCTTTCTTTCTTTACCTGTTGGCCTCATGGGGTATAAATACTATAGATGGGTTTTATAGCAGACACTTTCAGGACCAACACAGGTGTGATCAATGATGGCTTCGTTCCATTAAGTGTCACAACAAGCCAGGTTAATGGGTGAACATGCACAGTACCAGAACTCTGGAACAAGCTCACCTTAACTGAAGCAGCCATCATGAATGTCATGAATTTCTCCTGTGCTTTTCCTGCTCTGACAACTTAAAATGTCCATCATGAAACCAATCAGGTTATTATGTGATCTTGTTCCAGAGCTCTGCTGCTGTGCATGCTCACTCATTGACCTGGCTTGCTGTGACACTAAATGGAATGAAGCAATTCGTTGGTCACACCTGTGTTGGTCCCTCCTTTTCCTGCAGCTGGCGCACAATCCGGCGAGGAGTAATGACGAGCAATAATTCTTTTAAATGGGGTGGAAGATATCTGCCAGCAGAGGACGAGGCGTCATGAAACAAAACATGGGTTTCTCAGAGCCATCCATGTTCATTGTTTCATTAATCACCGATGAATTAACTTCACCATGGAGAAAAAATGAGACTATCCATCACCTGCTGGCTTCATTCATTAATTTCAGAGTGCATTGTTAATTGTCACCACATGACTAACCCTGCATTTGTAGTGTTTGTATCAGGCACGTGCTCAAGGTAGGCGTACACGCCGCTGTCGCCGATTGAATTCAGCGGGACATTCGGTGTATGCTGATATGTCATTTAAATGGTGTGCAGACTCCACTGACTCAGCGTGCTGCAGGCGTACGCCGGCGCGATAATGGTGCAGATCCGCAACAATGATTCATTAACTGATGTGCATGCCCAGTAGAGCTGCAATGTCTCATTTTAAAGTCTATTAGCTTCTTTTCTTTCAATTAAACACTTTTTAATTGTATTTTAAATGTCTTTTACACTGTCTCATTGACTTTGTGTTTTTATATGATATAATCTGTCATAATGCCTTTTATGCTGTATGTAAAGCACATTGAACTGCCTTGATGTTGAAATATGCTGTACCAATGAACTTGCCTTGAGTTTGGCATCAATACCACTGTCAACATGGATTTATGGAGCCAAAGGCGGCCATATTTGGACAAGAGGGTCACGAGGATATGCGTCGTGCTGTCACTTAAAAGGCCACTCCCTTAATACAATTTAGGCGTTAATGTAATTTAATATAATTTATGAGAACGCTACATTAATATTCACCCTCTGTTCAGTTGTCATGAACGGGTAAATTGGCTAAAGAGACCAAAACTGCGTTCTGTCCCAGCTGTGAACATTCTGCTGTAAATTTGGACATTTCATTATGGAGCTCAGCTCTGTGGGGTCTGACTTGCTATTGGATGCCACGGATGAGTCTGATGGAAGTAAACGCACCTCTGGTCTCGTAATGCACCACACCGGCAAAGTGTTGGATACCAAACTGGGTTTCGTAGCTGTTTTTAGGAGGGATGTAGTTGGAGTTGAGTTTGTGCTGCGAGTTGAGCTTATACAGCATCGTAGCATCAGTTCCCTGACCAAGACAAAGAAAAAGGCATCAGTTATAAAGAAAAGCTAAATTAATCTGTGGGCTTTTTTCAGTGAATTGTAGCTACAAATATAAGGATTTTTAAGTCCAAAATACATTAAATTATCTTATTAAAGGACCTAAAGAAGCATATCAGCAAATTAACACTGAAGCTAAAGACGTTTATGTATCTACATGATAACATGTTCCTCAGACGGTTTAACACACTGCCTTGTTTTGTACCTTGGGGAACTTGCTCTCTTCATCGATGAGGGAGATGATGTTCATGGGTTTGTTGGCGATCATGTCCAGAGCGTCCTGGTTGTCTGTGAACTCGATGTGCTGCCAGCTGATGTCCTCCAGGTTGTACTCCTCCTGCTCCAGCTTGAAGACGTGTCGGACGAAGAACTGCTGCAGGTTCTCGTTGGCGAAGTTGATGCAAAGCTGTTCGAAGCTACAGAGAAGAGAGAAAGAGAGTTTTGAGGCTGTTTGACAGTAAAAATTATGATTCAAACAAGATTTTTTTATGCTGAATGAATAAACCAGTAATGATCTGGTTTTCAAATTAACATCCAAGTATAAGTCACCTGTTGAGGTTAAAGTTCTCAAAACCGAAGATGTCCAGCAACCCGATCGACTTGCGTATGATGTTACTCTCACAGGATGGCGGTCTGTAGATGGCAGCGTTGATCTTATCCACAATCCAGACGAACAGCCGCCCGTAGATCCCCTGGAAGAGGAAACTCAGGTAAGGATACACTTCAGCTGGATGCTTAGACTGTAACGCTGATCTAACGTGTTGCTTCAGGATTAAGTATCTCATTAACTGTAGGTGAAATTTGCTGAAGATACTCATTTTACGAACAAAAATGCAACAATACGTCTCTACGTAGAGATTTCCATATTTGTGGGAAAATATCAGCACCTTGACAAAGGCATCTCTGACATCCAGGCCTTGTTCCACACTCAGCGGCGTGGCGACACTTTCACCACGAGTGATCAGCGTCCGTGTGGTCAAACACACCATCACGTCCTTCGGCTCCACCTGCAATAAATCCAGACCTTATTAGTGAATAAGAAACCAGGAATACCAGCTATGGGCATAAAATAAGTGAACATGGACAATTTAAAACTGCACAACATGCTCGAATTTAAAAGACAGAAAACCAAAAGTGCTGCATCACCTTTTATGCAGACATGGCTGGAGATTCATTCAGTGATTATTTTACCAGTATATACTAATTTGGTCATTCATTAACCAGATCAATGCTAAGTCT
>JAPXVT010000014.1:16371533-16381753 GCA_029823135.1 Acanthurus reversus | reverse complement strand
CTCTTGTCCGCGTCTCTTTTGTATGTCGGGGTTTCTGTCCTGTCCTGTCCTGTCCTGTCTTTTCTGCTGTCTGCTATTCCCAGTCTGCCTCACTCAATCCCAAACACAGAAAAAAGCAAATATACAGAGAGCAGCAGACAAACAATGGGCAAAGAGGATGGCCTGTTAGGTAAAATAGTCACTGGTTTACTGGAAGGCCATGCTGCAGCGCTGCAGTGAGAGCATCAGAACTGCAGGGGGCAGCCTTAAACTCTAAGTAAATACTGATATTAAAATTTTAATAAACTCTACTACTGTCAGAAAAGCATAAGCAGATTCAAATTATGTACAAGATGTCCGTTTATTGGCAAATTATTTGTCAAGTTTGTGTGATTCAATCAATCAGTTTGATTTGTAAATGTGGCACCAAACAGAAAAACAAAAAGCAGCAATGTCATAACTTCCTGTATTTTGCAATCACTGCAGAAAAGTAGGTCTTTTTAGTGTGTTTGCATACTTTTCAGACATGCAGACAAATGAGATATCACAATGATATTTGGAGACAATCCACCTTTTGTAACAATAAGGAGTTAGCCACTATGTTCCACACTAAAGTGTAAAATTCTTTATACATCCTACATTGACTGACAAACTTCACTCACATAAAATTCATTAATACAAAATGTCCTAAAAGAAAAATTAAAAAATGATTTAAAAAAAACAAAAAAAGAACAAAAAAAAAAACAGAAACAAAACTTGATCAGGAATGTATGTTTTTCATTAAATGACTAAGGTGTCTGAAGGGGTCGATGTTCTTCAGTTTGAGGTTGGGTATGTGTAAATCATGAGATGAATGGTGAGCACATTTGTAGACTTCTCTCCAGCACACATAACCCAAGCTTCTGAATGAGAGCCTGAGTTCAATTCAGTGTCTTTCAGTTTGATAAACCACAGGAAGTCTATTCCCATCCAATTTTAAACATTTAAAAACTTTGTGCCACACAAAGTCTCTCACTTCTAGACCTGTAGCAGCCAAAACCATGAATACTTTGACTCTGAATCTTCATTTTGCCTCCTGAAAAGGACTGGCATGCAATGAAACATACAGAAGGTGTATTTTCGGTAGTTTTAGGTAAGTCCATGTAATTCATCAGATTTCTTCAGGCGTGTCCGGTTTCTTGTTTTCTCTTGGTTTGAAAGTGAGGGCCACGCTATTAATACAGAACCGCTGACCTGTTGGATCTGGTCCGTCATCAAACACATGACCCAGATGGGCGTCACACTGCATTAACCACAAACACAGACAGACAAAAGTCATAACCAAACCAAAAAGAGTCATAGCCCATAGCTGAGGTAAATAATGCATGAGATTCTAAACGCAAAGTATGAATCAAAAATTAGATATTATAGAATTCCAACTTTACTACTTTAAAAATTGTGCACAAATTAAGTGGAGCAACCATATCAAGCAAACATGAACTTTGGCTTCATAGCACAGAACACAACTCACGGTTTTACAAAGGACCTCTGTCCCCGTACTGCCCAGGCTGTTGTCAGGGCGACGAATGATGGAGGCGTGGCTTTCATCCCGCTCCCATGTCCCATGAGCCTCTTTGAATGCTGGCCAGCCCGTCCCAGAGTCATACTTAGCCTCTGAACTATCAGGAGAGAAGGGAACATTTCCTCTGTGATTATCCACTAATACAACCTGTTTCTAAATAAACCTATAATAACATGTTGGGAAGTGTTCCCTCGACACTTATGTGCAAACTGTTACCTGAAAAGTGGAGAATCACAGCAGACGCAGTGGTACATCCCCACCTCTGAATGGTTGAGGTAGATCCCACTAAAGGGCTGACAACAACCACAAACAAACAAACAAACACAGCATTAGGGGCGGGAACTCATGGATGATTTTGCCATGCTGTTATTTTTGTGTGCTTAAGATCATGAGTCTGCGCATTTTATCTAAAAATCATTTTGTTTTCGAGCTGAGAGAGGCTCTGAATTCACAAAACACAGTTTGTAGCTGGGAAGGTTGAACCCGCCGCAGGTCAATGTTACAGTGATGAACAAAGTCCACCTGGAACTGTGCTGTTGACATACATATTATGAGATCATATGTATGTCAGTCTGGCAGACTGAGATAATGCTGGTTTGACACAAATCACTGATGTGCATGTATGGAGCATACTCACCTCCTCTGTCCGCTTCTCTCTGGTGACCACATACTGTTCCGGGCTCAGTTTTTTTTGCCAGTCTGTAGTCTCGTCATAACGGGTGAGAGAGTGCAGGCCTGCGGAGAGCAGAGGTTACAATCAGGAAGTTATGGAACTCACCAGAAGGATATTAAATCCTACAGACTTAATTAACCAATCAAGTATCAATTTGCATAGACGATAAAAGCCTGGAGCTCTGGCAGGATGTCCAAAACCTTTTTCAAAATAAAACCCTCTGTTCAGTATAGTTAAAGGCACCAGAGAGGATGTTAACATTAACATAAGTTGTAAAATTTCACTTAATCTAAATTCCTAAAGTAACTTCCCTGTCAACTAAACCCACGTTTGTTTCTAACCCCCTCTCCTCTTTTTTTAATACAGCAAGTGCACAAGTTGTAACCTGTTGTGATAGCTGCTATGTTCCAATATCCAACATTAGTGACTAAACTGCTGCATGGTGCACATGCAGGAGTTTGTATTGTATCCAAGGAACTGGGGGAGAATGACACAAAATCAAAAGTTCCGCCAGAAGCCTACCTTGAGTTGTAGATACGGGACGGATGAACACTGGGATCCTCCTCGGTAACACCACGGATCTGGCTGTGGCACGCTGAGAAACGAGCACGAAGAGACGGGACACGAAGCGAGACATGTTTGCTGCTGCCGGTGTTAAGTCTGGTCTAAAGTCAAGTGCACATATCAGAGAGAGCCAAGTGCGCTCGCTGCGTCAGGATCGTTCGTGCCACAGCGAGTTCGCGCTGGTCCTCCCACGGCTGATGCAGGATGTTTGCTGGGTGACCCGGTCAAAAATCACACCTCCATCTATATAGGTCAGAGGGAACTGGGTTTTATAGTTTTTTATTGCTTGTCTATGTTCGGAGAGCACAGAGGGTGGGGGTGGGGCTAATAATGTGTAAAGTCGGCTGCATGGTAACAATGTTTAACAACATTTAAGTCCCATGTCTACGGAGGACTGAAAATACCAAGAATACCGCTATTTATTTATGTATTTATTCATTTAAAAATTTATTATGTATTTATATATATAGTATTTTTTTACTTTACATATAAATGTCCCTATTTATTTAATTTCCCATTTATCTTTTTTAATTGTTTTTTTAAATAAATTTATTCTTTTAAATTTATTTATTATCCACCCCCATTTATTAGGGTTAACTAAACAGTGCAATAATAACTCTTTATTAAATCAAAATTAAATCAGGCATCAAAGGATTTTTGTGGTGGTGATGAGATACCCTACTATGTAGTAGGGTGTGTGTTCTGCAAAATACATTATCTAAAAATAAATTCTCCCATCTATCAATTATTCTAACTCAGTTAAAGGAAAAGCAAGATACCTGCTGACTGTGGTGCACTGTTTTGACTTGAGTTACAACATTGTGAATCATCTGTGGTGAAGAACTAAAGGTTATATCAGTGGGTTTAGTAGAGAATTTATTTCACAGACATACAACATGTTTCCTTTTGGCTTGTTCATGCACTAAACTTATCAACCGACCATTTAAATATTATATGGTTTCGAGGTCTGCCATACAGCAAATACACATACAAATCAATGATCTAATGAATTCCAGTACAATGTCTGGTCACAGCTTAATACAAAACAGTATTTCTATACAGTTTTGTTCTATATAGTCTGGTATTGCTCAGCAGCAGGGCTGTTGGCTACCAACAGGCTTCCAGGCTGGTGCATAAGGTCCACTATGTAGCGGCAGGGCTGTGAGGAAGGCCCATGTCTGGAGGGGGCCTTTTTGAAGAGGAGCACCTCGTTCCATGCCCTGTTGTAGTCCCCCCTGACAAGTGTGCAGCTCATTCCGATAAAATCAGCCAGACACTGAAATGTTAAAGAGATGATAGACCAGGGTATGGGCATTTGGAAATGAGAGATGGACTGAATGAAGAGGGTAAGCTTGAGAAATTGAGAGAAGGGGTTGAAAATAGCATGTCATATGGGTGAAATGTAAAGTCTGCAAAGGAAGGGATTGGTACAGGTGTGTGGTAGCGAGGTCAGTGTTACCTTGAAGAGAAGAGCCCTGTGGCAGTAGATTCCCTTGCTGATCATACCAATGGGAATAACATTAGACTGAAGCTGAAACTTGAGCTCACTGAGGTGCAGCACCCATGGGAATTCATGCATCTTTTCCATCTCCACTGCTCCACCCATGGCATCACTCACCAGCCTGACATCCCAAACCCAGGCATAAAAAACATTAAAATGCAAGAATCCTCTAAATGTAGGAAGTGTTTTGGTTTTGCATCCTAAGCCTTACAATTGTATGTTTCTATTGGGTATCTACATTCCACCTCTTCCACATTTTATAAGTAGGTGTGGTTTTGGAGATTCTAAAACAATGGCTGCCAATCATTTTATATGACTTGCTTTTCTTCTCTATTTGTGTTGACATCTCTGCAGGTTGGTTATGTGCTGCATTAATCCGTCACCTGGCCAAGGCAGCATACTGCTCTCGTTCATCACTCAGCGGGAGGATGGATTCTTTGGCCTCTTTAACCAGAAGCTGCAATGAGACGTCATCCATCATCTTCCACGGTTTCTCTGTAGGAGACTCAGGCGGGGACTCATTTTTCTTCTTGTCATCTTCTTTCTTCTTCCTGTACAGAAGGATTTTGAAGAAAATCTGAGCTAGCCTCTTTAAAATGGGGGAGAACATCAGTAGCGACTTTAAAGAACTGAGCGTAAAATAGAATATGACAGTTTAACAGCCTTAACGAATCTACATTTCATAACACATATTTCATCATACATTTAAGTAATATTACATTTTTTTGGTTTAAACTTTTTTTTTCATTAATGACACAGACAAAAAACCCCAAGAATCCTACATTTTAACACTAACAAATATGTCAAGATGAGAGAATGTTGTGTGTGATATGGACACCTCCCCCACCTCCCCCACCCCCAAAACCCCCAAACACACACACAGACAGTCTCACTTTGGTCCCCTGCGGTCTCCCCTGCTGCTGGTATTTGTTTCTGGTAGGTTGCTCTGCTCCTCTTCGGGCACCTCCACCGTCTCTCTGCCACAGAAGGCACATCAACAGAAATAAATGGTTTATATAACTGAACACAGCACTTTTATTGGATTTCTCACTGTTGTTCTGGTATATTTTCAGTTGTTGCCTTGTGTGTATTATGTCTTTGTTATATATGGATATACTAGATTTTAGTACAATGAAATGTTTTGATCTACTTCTAATTACAATGGCCAATATGAAATGTTTTTCTTAATCTTCCCTGATATTCTTGTCTTTGAAATAGATTGCCAGTTCTTTATACATCAATTATATATATAATAATATATGCAGTCATCCGAGAAGAGACATTTTCTTATAAAGTTAAAAAGTTACACTTGATTCATACTAAGCCATGGACAGATTACATAACACACTGCTTAAGAATGCCCGCCATGTTGTGTGTGTGTGTGTGTATGTGTGTGTGTGTGTGTGTGTATGCATGCATACCAAACGTGGGACAATAGGGTGGACCTGAGGTACCCTGAGGGGGTCCTACTCTCTTTGGCAACCTTAATTCATCAAAACGCTCAAAGCTCGAGGGGGAGTTAGTTTGTTTGCGCATGTACAACCCCTAATACAAATGATGTGGTTTTTATTGCATGTGTGTCTGTGTGTGTCTAAGTCAATAAACATGTGTTTTATGAGCAGGCATATTGAACTGAATTTTCATGGGTGCACATGCTTGTGCACTTGTGCATGTTCAGGGTTGTGTGTGCAAGTCCATTAGTCACAACACAAAGGCTCTGTTACTCTGAGTGCGTTGCCATCTTAAAAAAATGGGATCGTTTAGCCCAGGAGGCCACGCTAACGGGGCACACTGAAGGCAACTGGGAGAGATGTGTGTGTGCATGTGTGTGTGTGTGTGTGTTGAGGGGGAAGGAAAAAAAACATAGCACTGGATTGGAGCAGACAAGGGGAGGGTGATAGTAATCTAACAGCCACAATAAATTGTACTGACAAACTACATGGTGTGGCTGGCAGGAAACTGGTCTAAGCCAGCGCTCCACCACTATTTGTGAGTATTTGTGAGTATTTGTTCTTGTTACTTTCCAACTCTGCTTGTAGTGTCAGAAGCCCAGTGTGCTGTCACAGTGTGAGGGTGAGGAGTTAACATAAGAAAGAGATTCATATAAATAAACTACATTTGTTCTAGTTTTTCATGACTTTTTAGAAATTAACTCAAGAACACATACTCTGCTGCTGTGTTGATACAAATGACAGGCCGGTGCTGGTTGATAGGCTGCTTGGACAGTTCTTCTAAAGTCAAAATCCTTTGACCTTCTCGAGCCTAAGAGAGAGAAATCAGTATTGTGCTAATTATCTAAATGCTTAACAATCCTTTGCTACAGTATGTTTACATCTCAATGAAAGACAAATGTAATGTAGAAAACTATTGCAGTGACCATGTTAGTGAAACCAGCTCAACAAATAAAAAGCTCCAAAATAACATTATGAGCATGCCTGTCAATTTGACAACAGTTTGGCTAGAGGTGTAGGTTTTCTATATATTTCTATAAAACACACACACCTTGCCGGTGTCATAGAAGCCATCACTAATAATGTCAGTGGAGGCCAAATGACCTTTCAGGCCATATTTAACAGATAAGTTGGAGTTAAGCAGGCTCATCATGGCCAACTCGCTGAAACTGCTCCTGCGATTCTCTGATTGGTTGATTTTCTGAAGCATTTCCAGGGCTCTGAGACACACACAAACAGGAATACAAGAACATACAGACATTCAGGCATTTATGACAAATCAAAAAAAATTAACACACTAACAAACACACAGACCAATGAACAAAACCTGTAGCCATGCATTGCACTGTCCTACACTGCCATCTACTGGCTATTTAAAAGACTGCCCTAAAAATTTGTTCCCACAGCTTCACTGGACTGTTTTTTTATTTTATACCTCTCAACAGTATTCGCCAGGTTCCACATTTCATGATTCATAAGTCATCTCATCTATTGTCTCAGTGTCTTACCCCAATTTGCACATCTCCACAGCGGTTTGCTCATCACTGGCACAGACATTGATAGCCAAACATGCATTATGCAACACCTCCTTGTGATGAGAGCGCAGCAAACTGACCAGCGGTTGAAGACCTCCAGCACTTTGTAGCTATTTAAGACAGGAAGCAAGTTTTAGAATAAATGTTAATTGCTTATGCATCTTTCCAAATTTCATAATATTTCTGTAACCAGTAAACATGGGAACGAGAACAAGCCAGCATTTTGAACAGTCATGCGACACACACAAAACCAACCTGTGCTCTAGCTTCCGCATCACAGGTCAGCATTGCCAGGCACAGTGTGGTGTTGACCTGGACCTGCGTATTTGTAGACTTCAAGGGCTCCACCAGAGCCTGTATGGCTCCATGTGACAAGATGCTGCAGCGAATCACCTCTTGTTGTGCCATGTTGCCAAGTGCAGCAGCAGCATTGGCCACCATTCCTGGGCAGTCTCCATAGAGCCGCTGGACAAGGATCTTATGGCCTCCTTCCTTGTACACAGCACTTGAAGTGACCACAAAGCTGACATTAAATGCAGTCTCACACTATTGCATACAACAGTCTTTCTGTGATGTGAGTGGCATGCGCAACATAAGTGGCATATTGGGGAAGAACGAACATCAGCGTAAGGATGGTAAGAGAATGATTAATGCAAGGTGGAGTTCAGTGGTACCAGTGTTCCAATAACTGAAGGAGACGGTAATACAGTGAGAAAGGATCGCTAGAGGGAAGGTGTGTCAGGGGAATAAAAAAGATGGGAAATAAAACTGAGAAATGGAGAGAAGAGAGGTAAAGAGACATTCACTGAGGTAGAACCATGACGAGCTAGATGTAACAATAAACCGACTCATAGTAGGCCTTGGTTTTAGAGACTGCAAACTTATCACTGAATGTTTTTCACATTTGTGGCATACACAGTCAAAAGACCATGAAATTATACATTTTCTCTGCCTTTTTTGCGCAACTTACGAATAGAACACAAAATACCAAACTTATTCCTGTCACTCACAAAGCGTTGAGCCGGTTGCTATGTGTGAGGTGAGAGAGGGCCTGGGTCGCTGCCTTTCTCAGCTCCAAACTCTCATCTTTCAGCGACTGTACCACTGCAGGGATTCCACCTGAAACACAGACATACAACACAAGAGCACACCACTGTGGTGAGTGTGTTGATGATGTTAAGCAGCTCATATGAATATGTATGTACCCAGATTTCTGAAGTTGTCTTTGCTGGCAAGGTGGAAGCTCATGGCGGACACAGCCTGGCAGGTAGCCGTTTTCACGCTGACGTTCGCCACGGACAGAAGCTCAACCAAAACCTTCCCCACGTTCTGCTCATGGAGCAGTTTGCGATTCTCGGCTACACACACAGCCATGTATTGTTTACATGCACACGACGAAATAAAGAAAGTGAACGCACAAAGCTTAAGAAAGTATTCTAAATAAGAGGGAATTATTCTTACGGCTCTGAGCAACCCTGGTGATACATTTAACAGCTTTGGCCTGGATCTCAGGCGCACTGTGGGTGAGAACAAATTCCATCAGCCTTGTCAGGCCTCCATCCTTGTGGATTAGCTGCAAACTCTCACTGTCACTCAGACAGTTAGCAACTACATCTAAGGCCTCAGCATGAAGGTCGATATAGTTCTGTAAAGAGAAGAGGAGAACACAGACTTTCAATGGAAGAAGAAAGGCATCAGGAGTTGAGAGTAACTGCTAATTCAGTTATAACTCCATTGCTATTGTCATTTTTATTTAACACTAAGAGGCAGAACAAAGACATACATGAATGTGTTGCCGCAAAAGCATGTGATCTCACACACACACACACTCACGTACCGTGCTACTGAGGACTTCCATTAGCTTCTCAAATCCTTGCTCTTTCCTGAAAGTGCTGCGTGTATCTTTATCAGTGGTCAAATTGTACAGCGTCTGTAGAGCCAAATGCTGAATGATGGGGAAGTCAGACTTCAACAGATTCAGAAGTGGAGGGATCCCACCCAGCACATGCATTGCCACACGACTTTGGTAGTCCTTAATAAAAACAGTACAACGGAGGATCCATCTGACAGCAGTTTTGGAGCCATTAAACCTTACCCATGCCAAGACTAGAGTACAATATACAAAGCGATGCTTTTAGTGGCTTTTGAGGTACTGATTCATGTAACTTGAACCCATCTAAAATGAAAAAAACCTGTTAAAAAAACAAACAAACAAACTGCTTTGCCCCGTGGTATCCTCTAGGCTGATGACATTAAGTCACCTGAACCAGGTTGAAAATGGTCTCCAGCGAGTTCTTCGTGACATCAGGGTCTGGATTGGAGAGGAGCTGGATGAGAGGTGGCAGGCCCTTGTTGTCGAAGATCTGGACTTTACAGACGAAATCCACTGACAGCGAGGCCAGGCACAGCGTTGCAAACTCATGAACAACTACATCTTATTGAACGGGAGAGAAAAATGCACAGTTTGTTTGTTTTACTGCAGCTAGTGTTAAAGTAAATTCCTCTGGGCAGAAATCTGATGGTCCTTTATTTTCTTCCAGAGAGTGATTCAATACCCGAACTGTGTATCAGCTGGTAATGAGTTCAGATCTAATATCAGTGCATCAAAAAAATATATAAAAATTTATAGCGTGCAGTATATGTAACTAACAGCTGTACTACTAACCTTTTTGGATGTTGTGTTATGGATGTACTTAAGTTGCAGACAGGTGTACGGGACACTGCTGGGCAGTGGCAGAGTCCTTTTTCGGGCATAACAAATTATATGGCATTGGATCACTGCACTTTCACACTCGCTGGGGCCAATCCAGCTTTTAAGACTTTATCAGCGGCATTTCAGGTACCGGTATAAGTATCAAAACAAACCTATCACTTTGCAAAGAAGGCTTAGTATGTAAAATGAGAAAGTGCAGGCAATAGTGAGCTTCATACAGTCAAAAGCAAGGCAAGTAGGGCA
>JAPXVT010000014.1:16227765-16238346 GCA_029823135.1 Acanthurus reversus | reverse complement strand
TGTGTGCTGTTTTTCTTCAGCTTCAAGAGTTGACCAGTCCTTGTTTTTTATGAATTCCCTGCTCTCTGATATTTTAAAATTCAATCCACCATAGCGCTCACACTCATAAAATCAAACTGAATTGCGAAATCATTAAAAACTGCAAACTGCAAAATTTATTACATAAAAACGAACAATTTGAGATTGTGACATATATTTCACAGAGCCCAAAATGTTTTATTTTTTAAAATCTCCAAATAATTTCTTCTAATGCAAAAATGTTGTTTTACTGACACAAGAAATAATGTTTCATCTACACACTTAACCACAACTAACAAGGATGTAAGGGAGTTACTCCAAATGCAGGTTTCATATTGTACCATCATGCTTCATTTGGTATTTAAATGAAATCGTGTTCACTGAACATTTCCCTGGTTTTCACAGCTTCCCCTCATGTGTTTTGCAGTGAAGCCAACATGCTGATAATTATACTTTCATTGGGTTAACAAGAAAGACTAAAAATGAGGAAATAAAAAATTAAAATCATCACATAAATAAGCACATCAATTCAATAATCAACAGCTATACACCTCCTCAAGTTTTCTTGTCTCTAGTCTCATTCATTCACACACTCCCACACACACACACACACACACACTCCCACTAGCCTGAATAAATTCATGTTCACCAAACATCTTTTCTCCCCCACTGCGGTCTACCAGCTCGTCCGTCCCATCAGTGACCCCCCTGCCGTCAAACATTAACCTAGCCAAAATCTAACCCCCTGCCTCTCCCCACCCTCCAACACGTATCTATCAGGCTAACTATCTATCCATCAGCACACTGGAGTCAGCAGACAGGATGGAGGTGGAGGGGGGAGAAACGCTGAGATCCTCCCCATTACTGCCCTGCATTAACCTTCGGCTAAATATTTACAGTGGAGAGAAGAACACATGAATCTCAGACACACACATACATATAATGCACAGCCATCTATAACCGCCACTGTTTGTTTCCCTATCCTCTATCACCAGCTGCGGTCAGAAATGCTGCCACCGCTGCAGGGAAAAGCACAAGCGCCAAAAATGACGGACGTGGAATCACAAACAGAATTACCCTCAACCGCCACTGCTGCAAAAAATTATATTCAGAATGCAAACAGCACCAGCCCTTAAATTTGACTCACTAACTTGGGCTTGAAACTAAGAGAAATATAAAATATCCACCAAACACATCTTGGAAGGCGTAGCTATGAATATTTATGAGCAGACTAAACTGCTTAACTGTCAGCAACACTTTGCAAAACATTTGAGGTTTTGCAGTGACATAACCACGCTGAAACATTTCGTTTTGCTCTTGAAACATGTTTCCTTCCTGTAACATCAAATTGACTCAAACAATATTATATGTAAAGTCAATTCACAGCTAACCTCATCAACTTATTGTAATGAATTATGGTAAATTTGCCAGACAGCTCAACTGAAATAACTTCATCTTTGTACCTTGATGCACATGCAAGCAAACAAAAACTACATTTTTTTAGGTTTTTACCTCCAAATATTTTAAAACATGTACCCTAGACGGAGACAGTCAGACCATACACAGAAACAAATGCCTCGATCTGGGTTATTGTCTCACACTGACTCAACAGCCACATGAATTTTCATACTAGAAAACCACATACTCAGAGGAAGAAAAAAAAAAAAAGACCACTAACTGATCATATTCTGAGGATGCTCCAATCCAAATATCTGGTGATGACTGGTTTTTCTAGTGTGGATTTTAAAGCTTGAAGGTTAAGGACAAATTTAACAGGGAATAATTTATCCCTTTGAAAAGAGTAGTAACATTGAAAAATGATGAATATTCTCAGTATAAAATTACAAACCAACAAAACTCAAAAAATATACTTTAACAGACATACTGGTCTCTAATGTATAAATCGGTTATCAGTGATCCAAATAATCAGTGATGGACACTGGCCTCATTTCAGCATCTAGACTCTTCATTTACATTTCGACTCGCAAACGCACATCCACCTTCAGCTGCATAAAGCATCAACAGGTGAGACGAGGATCTGAGCAGCGAGCAGAATGAAGGTAAGACAGAGCAGCTGAGAGGCAGAGAGAGAAACAAAAGGGTGGTAATTCTGGAAGAAAGGGGAGATGTGGGATGTGTGGGTTGTACTGAGCCATTTCCATCAGCAGAGGGGAACTCCAAAGCATAAAGACAGTTGCCAAGCAACTGAACACGATGAAAAAAAAAAAACACAAAAAAAAACATACAGACCAATTCCACGTGTGTGAGCAAATAACACATAGACCCGCGCTCTGACATACACACACGCACACAAGGAGTCGATCACAAAGGTGTGTCAAATCCTCCATTTCTGACTGTGTAACATTAATACTTTGCTGCTCGCGGCCACACACATGTTTTTTTTCATTCATCAGCATTTAGTGGTGGATGGCAAGAAAGCTTCACATGTCAGGGGCTGCATGTGAAGAACAAAAACTGCCACAACGATGCCACATGAACACTTCCCTTTTAATTGTTTTGATGACACCGTTATGAGCAAGATGGGACTCAACTTCTTTGTCTAACAGGAAATAATCTGTTGATAAATCTACAATGAAACCAGCTTGTTTCCTCATTTTAGCTTCCAACAGCAATTTTGTAATTTTGTGACTATTTGCTGCAGCAGAATTGTGAAGATAATTTCCTAAATACAGGATCTGAGAGAGTCTTTCTTTCATCGTGAGATCTGAGCGTTCAGCCGCTCTCGTCATTGCTGTGTGTGTTAACTTGCTGTGTCCTCCTTACCTGGCCCAGTGGTTGCGGAGCCGCTGCTGCTTTGCAGACTCCCATTCCTGAGGAGTGACGGAGACTTCTGGATCCCACCGCAGACACCCATGACCCCCAGCCCCCGCTCTGCTCCTACCCCCCCAACTCCCACCCCTAATCCACTACTGGAAACCAAGCCCGCCCGGCCTGAGAGCGTCGAGGATGAAGAGGAGGACGGGGAGGCTGTGGAGGAGGAGGTGTTGGCCGTGGAGGAGGTGGGGAGAGTCAGGGAGGGAGCCGGCTCTGAAGGCTTCACGTCTGTGGTGAAGCAAGGTCCAAATCTGTTTCGCCAGTTGCCCTTCTTTTTCTTCTTCACCCCATCTTCTCCTCCCGGAGCCGCTCCTCCTGCGATTCCCGGCCCTGAGCTGGAGGGTTGAGGCCGTTTGTAGCCAGCGGACCCACTGAGGCTTGTCGTTTCGCTAGCTGTGAGACTATGGGAATTCTCATACAGCTTCCCGCCCACTGAAATAATAAGAAAGCAGAACTGAATATCTAAGCATGGAGCCTGCAGTGTCTTCTCAGGTGTTTTGTTCTTTTTTGTTGGCCTGAGATCATTCAAAGAATCTTTTTCAAGAAGGAAGCACATCCTACGTCATCAGTCCTTTTAGAAATATAGCTGCAACGAACGATTATTTTCATTATCTATTAATCTGCTGGTTAATCACTCAATTAATCTTTTAGTTGTTTGGCGTACAGAATACACAGAGTTTAAAAAGGGCCATCACAATTTCAAAGAGGTTGACATGTCTCCATAGTTTGTTTTATCTTATCAAAAGTCCAAAACCAAAAGATACTGTGTTTATCATCTATGACAGGTGAGATAAACAGCAATTATTCCCATTTAAGAACATAAAACCAGAGAACATTTACTTAAACATGACTGAAAAGAGTACTATGGAAAATATAATATTGCATCTCCAAAAAGTTCAAGACAAAAAAATTGATGCAGCACATGTCCACATATCCTGATTTTTGGGCTCCAATATGGCTCAAGCTTGAAAAAACGAGAGAGAACCCAAGTGCCCAGCTCAAACCTACAATAACTTCAGCATCAGTGTCACATGAGCAATTCTGCCGTACTTCAAATATCTTCTAAAAACTTTAAAAGGTAAAAATTTGTAAATTAACAGGGCAACAAAATATATTTAATATGATGTAAATTAACGTCTTGTACCTGCAGAAGCTGTCGTGGCTGACATCAGAGAACCAAAGAGCGTCGCAGTTCCCTCTGAAGCTCCGCCCTCTGAACTCGGCTTCACAAGGCAGCTGCTGAACGATGGCGGCGAGGAGAAAGTAGTCCCGCCCCCGGGACGCAACGCTGAATCTGAGAAGCTTAGGAAGTCTGAAGAGGAAGGGGCAGACGGCGTCTTGCTGGCACTGGTCAACAGGAGGCCTGTGAGAAAGAAAGACAGGTGGAAAAAGGGACCGTGAGCAAAACGAGACAGACAGGCAGACGTGGAGTAAGACAGGAGTGACGAGTGGGATGAGGAAGTGAGAGAAAGTAAAGGCAGGAGAGAAGCAACATGGAGGAAACAAGCACTACAGCTGGAGAAGTTTCAAGACAACCCTCCCTTCCATCATAATGGGAGCAGCAGAAACGAGATAACCAAAATAAGCAGTTTATCTGCTCTCCCGCTCGCTATCTTTTACAGTCAGCCATCCTTCCATATGTAGTCCTCCCATGTAACAGACCAACTGCCTTGAAAGCACACAAGGATACAAACACACATATGGGACTTCAAGGTCCTGATAGTACAAAACACAGGAGCTCAGTGTGAGCACTGACTCCTTTCAGGTCCTGACCTCCCTGCATTTCTGTGTGTGTGTGTGTGTGTGTGTTTGTGTGTGTGTGTTGGTTTTTTTCCCAGACAGGAGCCCTGATTACAGGAGCCAGAGGCCAATCGAGACGAAACACTGTTATCATGGCCACACACTAAAGTCTGGTGTCTGGCCAAAATCCATAAAATGACACGGCGCACATGAACACACACACACACACACAAATAAAACTGATGAATCAAACTCTTATTTGGGTTTCATAACGCTGCTGTAACTGCTACGGTGTTGCCGAGCAGGAAAATGAGACGATCTGTCAGTGTGATTCCATTTTTCTAACTGCGAGGTTAATTCCCAGCTGTGGGAAAATTAACATACAGAAATATTTCCAGCTATTAATTCACCTTGGTGGAAAGGCCCAGTGGAAGCAGAGGCAGACGTGGATGAGGTTGCCATGGTGACCACGGCAGAGGGGAGGGGTTTCCCTGAGGAGGTGAGAGACTTGCGGCCGCCCCTCTGTCCCACTGCATGACTTCCGCCGCTGTTCTTCTTGTTCTTCGCCTCGGACGCCGCCTTCCCAGCATCCCCAGCCAAGCTGTCTTTGGAGCTGCCACCGGACGACACTTCTTGAAAGTTGGCGTTGGTGAAACGGGCGGTGCCGTCGTCTAGTCGCTTCTGTGAGGGCGCCGGCAGAGAGGTGACGCCTCCCCCTGAGCTACTGCTGTTGTAGGTCTGAAGAAGGGAGGTAAAAAGGAGGAAGTCAAATAAAAAGTTATGGCTGAACAGAAAGGGAGGACAGGAACCATGAGAAGCACCGCAACAAGGAAGGAAAATTATCAAAACAACTCCGGTTAAGAAATGGAGTACAAAAACAGGGAGAAAGGTCAGCGAGAGACCAGGATGTGAGGGACTCAGAAGAAGAGAGGCAAAGGTTAATAAAGGTAAAGAAAAAAGTCAGAACCTGCTGTAATATTTAACCAGCCTTGTCACAATTCACTGGAACAAGGAGGAGTGGTGGCCCTCACCTTGTCTGGGACCATGATGTTTGGAAGAACGAGGGAGGGCGACATGTCCATGGTCTTCTTGTGTTTTGGTTTATGCCTGTCTCGCTCCTTGTGTTTCTGAGCATGGAGAGAGGAAAAAAAAGGAGAAACAGATGGGTGAAGCTGCTGAAGACATGACACAGAGAGAAAACCAGACCTCCTACAAACATTATTTTACATCCCTCTGCATTTCAGGAACATTGGGGAAAATGCTGAATGTGGACCACAGCAATCGCTCTGTGAAAGATTAAAGCCAAAGACATGGCAAAAAATAAAACAAACTAAATGAGGTATTAGGATATAAGCTTGCGCAGAAGAAGGAGAATGTGTGTGGCTGACAGAAAAAGAGAGCATTGCATTTCAAAGGCTTAGTCTGAGATGAAAGCTTGGAGATCCACAAACACAAAGAGAGTGATGGAGGGGAGATAAAAAAAAAAAAAGAGGCAGGAGGAAACAGGAACCCAGCCTGCTGCAGTTTCAGGCAGAGTGTGTCTAAGTGGCTTGCGCTGAAGCACACAAGGTCTTGTCGTTTCATCCAATCATATCCTGCTTCTTGGACGATCACAGCTCAATTTACACCCTCGCTATCGCATGTGCCGCCACCCTCCTCTCGCACCCCTGATGCGACGACTGGGTGCCAGCACATTTACACTTCACATGCACGCCCCGCACCCCGACACCTCTCTGCCTGTGCGCGCGAGCAGACAGGTGCACGCAAACGGCACACATTTTTTACGTGGACCATCGCACGCATGCGGCCGTAAAAATATGCAACGATCCCGAGAGACAACATGGGACTCGACATGCTTGTAATGTTCAGTGTCATGACAATTCTGAAACACCGAAACCACCCCTCCCCCTCCTTTACCCTCTAGGGTCTCGCCGAGGACTGATTGCATGGAGGCTGGTGACAGTTTAGCCAGACTTCCTCTATGACTGGCAGTTAACAGACATCACCGACAAAAATCAGGAGACAGCAGCTCCACTGTAACTCACGCTCAGGGGTTAACAGAGCAGTTTGTGAGTGTATTTCTGGGCAGCACTTGGAACGAAGTCCACAACCAGCAATTAATTTTCCCTTTTTGTTTTCCATTTGGAAGCTTTAGAGTTTTCAAAATGATCTTATACCACTCTCTCTTATTGTATCATATACATCAGAAAAAAGTTCCTTCATTTTATAACCACTGAAAACACAGAGGTCATCACTAGGATTTTAAATCGAGTTTAAACAATGTTTGGCTGCACATAACTGAGTTTGTGAGGACTTACCAACAAGCAGGTTATTTGTTAACCTCAAGCTATTATCTTAATAATGATTCAATAAATAGTAGACTTTCAATTTCAGAAAATTGTTAAAAATTCCCAATCCCGAGGTGTTGCTTTGCATCCCACAAGTCCATTTACCTAAGATAATCAATTATTAGAACTTGAAATTCTCACATTTCAGAGCCTGAAACTGGCAAATCTTTTTCCTCTTCACTTAATTAATTACTAAAAAGATTTTCCAAATTGTTGTTGGTTCATTTTCTGTACAGCTGTGCCTAAATCAGGTTTTTCAGTTTACAGCCGGCAATGCTGTCGCTGCTGCACGGCTCTGTGCACACTGATGCTCACAAAGTTAAAAATTAAAAAAGTCTAGCGACAGACTAACAGAATGGAGTGAGGGTCCTCTTGACTTTTAGGGAACAGTCCTAATTTTCTGTTTCAGTTATCAACTAATAACTGTTTCAAAAGGTACTTCAAACAATAGTGCCTACCTTGCAAATCTGACTACAAAAAGCAGATAACAACAGAGAAGAGAGGCTTTACAAAGTGAGACAGTTAACTGAAGAAAAGGAGAGTGAGAGAGAGAGACAGAGAGGTAAATTCTTTAGGATTCCCTTGTTGTTTTTCATTAACATTCCAGAGGTAGGTGTTGATGGACAGAGGCTGAGCTGAGAGGGTCGGATAACACACACACACACACGCAGGGAACCGAAGCACTGGGCGTGGGAAACATAACACACACACAATGTGCCCCTGACACACCCTTATCAATCAGGTCAATTGATTATACAGGCAGAGACAGAGCCTTTCAGCGTGTCCTTTCCCCTCTTTCTCTGGTGCCGACCATTAGCAGCCTGATCATTTGACATGTCCGCGTGTTCTTTGAGACTGTGTGGGGTAAATGTAAGTGGTGGCCGAGGATGATGGCCACTCCTATTTATCAGCAAATTCAGGAGCAATGAGAAATACAATGGTGAGCTGAAATCCTCTCTGTCTATGTCGAGCGCTGATCATTGCGCTCTGAAAGCTGGAAACTTTGTTTTTCAGGAGATACACCGTTCCTTTTAACTGTGTCTTCACTGTGTAAGTGCAAATTGCTTTACACTCTTGGTACAAATATCTTGATTTCTGCATTTGGTCATAAAAACTAAACGCATTAGATTAAGATTATTGACTTATTTTCATCACCAGTTCATCTGCAATTCTTTTGACTATCAATTGATAATTTTCTCAATAAAAACAAAGAATACAGAGTACAAGAGTCCTAAAATATTTAATTTATAATTGAATAAAACTTCAGAGATGCTGGAACCAGAGAATGTTTAAGCACTTTTTTATCTAAACTAGAGTTAAATTATTTTTCTGTTGATTCTGTTCAATTAATTAAATGTTTTGTTACAACATTAGTTCCAGCTGTCTCGCACGGTGTATGTTTCCTTTCTTTCCTTGCCGTAACGTTCATACACAAGAAATGAAAATGATCAAATTTTAATATTAAACAAATAAAAGAACGTATTGCCTGGTAATTTTAAATAATGATACTTAAATGCCTCACAAGTCGACGGCACGGCCTCAGGAGGAAGATGAGAGGGTGCAGGCAGGGGTGGGGGTGGTGGAGGGGTGGTCAGGAGCGGCGAGGGAAGACAGGGGGGAAACGGAGGAACAGGAAGTAAGGGGGAAAATAATCCGCCCTGGCCTGGCAGGAATTCCCCTGTGCAGTTTCCGGCAGGATTTCTGACCAGCCATTGTGTGTATGTGTGTATGTGTGTGTGTTTATTTCCTGCAAGCTTTTTGTAAGCAGTCAGTGTGGAGGATCTTTTAGCCCCTGCTGTAGTTTGACTGCAGGGTCTAACATGGGGTGGGCATACATCTGAGCCTCATAACCGCATAACAAATGCATGTGTGGACGCGCACACACTCAAACACACACCTGAGCATACTGATCTCTGAATGTGGAATGTGGATGGGGAGAGACAGGGAGAGAGAAGGATGTCATTTCTTGATCTATTTTTGTTCATTGTAATTTACTAAATCATACATTTATGATATATCTATATTTTCCCTTTTTCTTAATTGTGTTATCTTTCATGTGTAGACTGTAAAGTAATGTATTAATACTTGTAAAGTATACTGAAAAGAGAAGAGGGGGAGAGAAAAGGGGGCTACACTAAATAATGCAAATAAGGCAAGATTAACAAAAGCCAGGGCAGAGGAGCTCAAAAGTATGTGAACACACGCACACACACACACACACATATCCTGAAGCTAGCATTGTTTGACACAATGACTAAGTAGACAGACACAATGATACACATGCTCAATTCTCAATTTGAATTCCACTACTTCTAATAATGAATGAGCTTAATTAATTTTTATGAATGACAACAAAGGAAAATCTATTGTCTTCTTTTGTATTTTTTTTATTTAAAAAAAACAAAACTATGAACTATAACTGGACAAAGACAAGAAAGAGAACTCATAGCCTCAGTCTTTTTGGCACAGCATCTTTAAAACAATCTCTACTGAGCTGCCTGCTGAACATAGGTCAAAAAATGAATGCAACATCTCATCAGAGCATAATCATTTCATTCAGTGTAGGAGTAACAAATATTTGCTACACCATTCAGGTGATGAAAAAAAAGCTTGGTGGAGGAGCGCCCCTCCTTTAATATCAGAATGATGGCACTGACTGCAAGGCCAAGTAACACTTTCAAAGTGCATCCATGCATTCCGCCTTCCTCACTCTGAAAACTTACAGTGCATCTTCAAGGAGAAAAAAATACTTTTTTATTTTTATTTTTTACCTGTTTTTTTTTTAACTCATCATCTTAACATTGAGAAGATTTCAACCAAAACTTATCATAGAAATGCATCTTTATCTCACAGGCAGTTAACAGGCTTGCAGAATAAAATTCTACTGGAATTTGAAATGCTTTAATTTTCACTCAGTGTTTGTAGTTAATTATGATATTTTCAGTGTTGTTTTATGTTGTTTATAAAGGCTCTTTTATTAATGCAGATTTAAAGCATTATTTTCTCAAATTGAATTGGTTTTGCCAAACCAATGAGCATTCACTGTGTAGCTGCATTACACAGAGCAGCTTAAATGTCGGGGAAAGATGAGGAGCATTTCAGATGACTAAGCAGAATCATTAGCACACAACATGACTCATCATTTGGTTTCCTTTTTTTAAATTTTTTTTTTGTTGGATAACCATTCTGCTGTGATTTGTGTTTATTTAAAAGTAACTGAGAAATGGCCCTTTTCTTATTTCTTAAGTGGTCAGAAGCAGTTTCCTGTGGCTATTATATTTCCACACACGCACTCAGACACAAAACTTGTGGCTGACTATGTTGAGTATTTGCTCCCTTGTCTTGAACACCCTTTGTTTTCTGCGATGCACTTTACGACAACCCTGCATGCTAAGGGTGATTAGCTGACACACATAAACCACAACATCAATATGCATAACTTTCTATCACTTCTCAGTAATCGCTTCTTGAGAGGAGAGAGATGATGGATGCATTTTCAAAGTGCTGTCCAAACAGCAAACATTGTTGAGTGTTGTAAGAAGACTCCATGACACTGGACAAAAAACCAAGCTCTCTGGAAACAGCTCAACTGTAAAGGGACAGTCATGTGTTTGCTTTATTACATTATAGTGTGTTCTGT
>JAPXVT010000014.1:15973667-15984052 GCA_029823135.1 Acanthurus reversus | reverse complement strand
AAAAAATGGAGACTGTGTGAGTAAATATGCATACTGATATTTACCAGCATTACACTTGGATGTTCACGGCTTCATGTGCATTTACTAACTATGGATGTAGGTTCTCATGTACTGTATGCACAAATGTCATGTTACATATTCATTGCAGAGTTTTTCTCTAAGCTATGCCATCTGTGCTGATAAAGCACAGCACATGAAAACCCTATTTTAAAATATGTTCATTCTTGGCAGAGCAGGCCAAAGGATAAAGGACAAGGTCGTGGGTCAACTGCAGAAAAGCCTACAGTTTGAGTATTTTTCAGGGCGCAGCCGTACTAACCTGTCAGAATGATTTAAAACAGCATCTAGTTTGCAGCAGGGAGGAAAACAACTCTCTCGCAGCAGTGACTCTGCACATAACCTTTCCAGTAAAGCAGCTGGAATGCTGATCACCTGCAGGTCCCTCTGAGATTGACATTCAAATAGGCAGGATAAGGAATAAAAAAAGAGCTCATCCTGCATAATAAGGTGGTGGGAAGTGTATTTGTGACTACGCACTCTTTCTTACTCTTCTCTTCCTACTTTCCTTCTGCCTTCTGTCATTTTATTAAACTCTACCTCTACCTCTACATTTAGCTGGAAAAGCCACTCTTTGTACATTTAAATCCTGGCAAAATGCCCTGGCTGCAACCAAAGCAACACATTACATGCTGCTCATTTAGAAGATACAGTGCATGGCCATATGAGAAGGGTGTGCAGGAAAAACAGACTGTATTTTATGGATAACCCAGCGGTTGGCAGGCTCTCCCATGCAGAGCAGAAGGTCATTAAATGAACCGACTCTTAAGACCAGAGACACATTTGCATCCAGGGTGTGTTTCACAGCAGTTTAAAAATGTTTCTGTTGTATTGCAGCATTCTTGGAGAGCTACTGTTACATTTGCTTTACTTACCTTCATCTTTAAAATATCTATTTATTCAGCCATCTCTTTTTCCAACTTTTCTTACAAGACCTGAAGCTGTCAACTTTACTCTCCAACTCTGACTCTGTTACTCCCCCTTTATCAACCGGCCCCTTTTACTTCAGACCTTCACATCGAGTGTTAACAGATGAATGTGTCTGCAGCAGCGAGAGCCTGTGGCACAGCATAGAGAACTCGAAATGAATTCTACTGGGACAAAATTCTGTCAGACAGAGCGTGGATAGGGGGAAAAGGTGAATTACAAAGTGCTCTGATGCTGTCTGGTTTCCTAAAGCAGTGGTTCAAGTTTTTTTAGGACTGTCAGACCTACTTTAAACCTGTACACCACCAAGACAGATTCTCTATCAGTTACTGTAAAGTTGAATTTAACACTGACCCTTGCATTGGGTTAAAAATATACATGACAGCTAAATAATCAGTTTTCCTCATAAGAGACATCTTATATCTAATAAAACTCTCACTCAGTTGAATGGAAATCCTTCAATATCGTGTCCTGTTTTAGGTTATGAACCTAACATCCAACACCAGATACACAGGTATCAGGTGATCAGTTTTTTCACTGTAGATTAGAAGATGAATGTAATAAGAGTATTGAAACTGCACTTTTGTCATTGTACTGTAATACAGTAGTTTTACTTGAAGAGCCCCTCCTCATCTCAGTTTATTTTCTGACACATTTTATCTGAGTCAGATAACTAGAAGAATGCCTCTCAGTACAAAGAGTGATTCTCCTGTATAAAGCTTATTGTCAGCTTGCAATGACTCATCGAGAATGCATTTGAAAGACTTCGGATGCAGTGAAAATGCAGCAGAAAGTTTTCTATGGTCTCACATCCTCAAAGCGTTTTGGTTTTTTTTTTCCTTCCCCCTAAGCGCCAGTGTCTTTTTACAATTGTTCCCAGTGAGGCGGAGTCTGTTGCTGCAGCATGTGACCTTTTTCAGAGCACTTCGACTTTTTCACTCTGAGTCAGGTAACAAAGAAAATTAGAAAATTGAGGAGAAGCTAGCTCAGGTCATGTCTTTCATCCTGACCTTTATGATATTTTAGACAGAGACTGTCATAAGACGTAAAAGCCCTTTTTTGAGAGCAGATTGGTTAGATACTGAATGGGTGCATGTTGTGCTGTTATCACCTTATGTCTTATAAGCTTAATGTTAGCTATGTAGTAAACCAGTTGTTACAGTTGCTTTTAGTGAGCTATCTGTGTAATGCCAATCAAAACTCATGAGCAGCATTTTTATTCTCACCACACAACTCTTTCATCCCAGTTCTTTTCTGACAAAAAAAGGCCATGTGGACACAGGCCCTAAGTTCATTTTCAAGGAATTTGGCCTTTTGAACATTTATTTATGCTTTGAACTTGATCTGGTCTTATCTGTGTCCTTGTGGCTGCAGTCTGAACCACCAGATACCACAGTTTGTGTTGTTTTTGCTGTATGAAGTAGCATGTAATTAACATTTAGAGTAGTGACTCAGTTCAAACAAAACTAGGGCATTCATACAGCCATCCAGCGTTGTCATCCAGCATTTGAGACAATTAGGTTAGGCCACGGACCACAATTTGGCTCCTGTAACAGCTGGCCAGATGTCACATCATTTGTTGTTGTTCAGCTGCAGATGTGGGTCATTTTTGGATGGAGGTCTGTTCAAACCATTGTCAGATATGGGTCACTTTGAAACACTCCACAATGACAAAGCTGCACAGACAGGTTATCAGCAGCTGCAGTATATTTACATATGCACTGTATGGAGCATATGGGAAGGTGAGATAATCGGCTTCCTGCTCCTGCACAGCCAGAGCACCACATGGGATTTGAAGGGGAGCATGCAGAGAGGCAGAGCTGTGCAGCAGCCCAGCAATGTGAAAAATCAGGTGTTAGAATAGATTGCGGTTACACTTTCCACCAGACAAGTCGTTCTCCATTTTGCTATTCTGTGTGGATAACAAAAGCTGCACCTCCCTGCAGCCTTTATCTGACCAATTACAATGCAGTCAAAATCACGATACCATTAGAGGTTGAATGTCTGTAAACAAAATTAATTTGTTAAAAGGTCTTGAGGGAAACTACAAAGCCCGTAATGGTAATTAAATCTCAATAAGGTGGCATGTTTGGCTTTTTGTAGGCTTTTATAGGTCACTGTCTGAGTGGGAACCCTGGTTTTATCCTCTTAATGTCATCAAACACCTCAGCCAGGAAATGAAAATCCACTGAAATAACAGGATTTTTGGCGATTACACAATAAGCGCACGAGAAGGCTTTTCTAAGAAATATTATTTTTCTAAGAAATATTATTCTGCACAACAGCAGGGTTGTACTTAAAACAGACCAAGCTGTTATTGAGATTGTCCTGTACTCAGAGGATCAGTCATCCAAGCTGAAATGAATCCTTTAATAATCGCTTGTCCTGCAGAAATACTCTACTGCAAGTTACTGATCCCCATTCTCTGTAAACTGAGCAGTATAGAACTACAGTATATAGAATGTAAAGGCAGTAAGTGGAGAGTGAGAGAGGAAGGCATAGAGTGAAAGCCATTAACTTGATTCAAACCCTGCACATTGTACACAAGTCACATTGAGAAAAGGACACACAGGACAACGAGGGAATAGCATACTGTAGCTGCCAGAGCCCGGTGTACTCAAGTGTCAGGTTTAACAGCCTGTTAGGGAGGCAGCCTGACAACACCAAGCTACATATACTGATGTCACCTGTTAGAGACTGAAGAGAGGAGCAACGAAGGAGAAAGAGGGCAGAGGAGAACAGGGAAAAGCATCGCAGACAAAGAGGGAAGAGTGACATAATGAGCAAGTTAAGAAAAAAGGTCATTGCTTTGAATGGCAGTGTGGGGCCTCAGCATATGGGGACATCTGTTAGAAGTCCCCTTTCAAAGCTTGTTCCCAGTCTATATAATCCACGTGAATCATCCTTCAGTGGAAAAGTGGGGGAGGCAGAAGGGCCGTCTTTGGCTGCAGTTGCTCTTTTAAGATTTGTTTGAGTGTGTGTGTGTGTGTGTGTGCCTGATAAGCCAGAAAGCTGTGAGAGTTTTTTCTCCCACAGAAGTCTATGGAAAATGTTTCACAGAAGGTTACAGAACAGCTCCAGACGTCAAGGTTTGACAGCTGTGGCAGGTGCCTGTCTAAAGCAATGACATATGAGGCTGATTTGAACGGAAAAAGTAAAAGTTTGACTCACATCCTGTTTTGCTTGATGGTAAACTGTCTGTAAAGTGCTTGCTGCCTGAACAGAAATGAAACACTCTCCAGATTAGAAAGGTTTCAGGTTGCGTTTGTGCTGCGCAGAGAGCACTCGTCCTTGGCTTTGAAAACCGTTAATGCGCTGGTGTCATTTATTACTTAAGCAGAGATTTACTGTTCTTTAAACATGTATGACGTTGAATAGAAATCAGATTAACCCTAAGTATTTGTGATGTTTCTAAGTGCAGATTGCTGCCTGTCAAAGACTGAAACACTGCAGTGTTTTTTGTCTAAAATCTAAACACAAAAATGGGGAATAAAGACGCAGACACATGGCTTTCAAACCAAAAGCCAGCCCACAAATCTATTCTCTGACACCAGCATGACTGGCTTTATCTTACAAAGACGTTTCATGGATATTATGAACGGCAGCACCTTAAGGAGACCCCGTTTCCCCTGATGAAGACATTTTTATAGCCCCAACAAAACTGTCTATTAAATTTAAGTGTTTCTGTTAGCATGCATGTGTTTGTGTGTGCAAGTATTTTCCTGTAACCTCAGGGCCACAGCCTCCACTCTCTCTCTCTCTGTCTCTGTCTCTCTCTTAAGTACATTTCATTGGAGGAAACTCAGCCAAAAAACAGGCCAATGAAGTCAGCCATTTCATTGCACTCCCACCAATTAGGAAACCGATGAATGGCCCCGCTCCCCGAACAAGCCTCTGGCTGCCCTCATCCTGGGAGCAGTTCCCATCAAGTCAGTCACACAACGCCAACCAAGAAACAAGAATTGCCGCTGGAACAGCAGACTCTTCATACAACTCCTGTCTTTGTCTTTGTTTTTGTTCTCAGGCTCGCTGCACGTCTGCTGTCTGGCTGTTTCTCTCTCTTTCTCTCTTCTTTTCCCTGATGTGCCCCCGTGCAAATTAGTCTTTACATGCATAGAAAGCACAAGATTCTTTAAATAATTGTTAGAAAACAACAGCTGGAAATTAAACACATTTTGCAATCATGTAGATCATGAGAATATTTTTTTAATCTAACAGAAAAAGAGTTAAGCCCAGGATAGGGCTTGAAATAGTAAAATTGAAAATTGCAAAAGAAAAATCCAGAGACTTTAAGAACAGTTAAGGATTGCACAGAACAGACTGAGGCGCAGATTGCTTGATGCCATATTTAACCAGCCAACCGTTGGCTCAAACACATATTTAAAAGCAGGCAAAATTAGTATTGGTTTTGTTTAGGCCATACTCAGAGAAAGACACTAGCATGAATTTTTAATGAGGCAGGAATGCATAAGCTTGAAAATCTCTTGGCTAAGTGAGCAATTTTCATTGGATTAATGGGGCACAGTTTGAGAGCAGATGGTTAAGTTCTCCTCATAAATCCATGCAAAGAACCAAGCAAACTTCATCCACTCATATCAAATGAGTACTGGGACAAAACAGCTAGAGGACAGAGAAGAATGGAGATCGCTGCAACTTGGAGACAAGAGGTTGTCAAAATCAATATGATGAACAACAAAGTAGTCATGATCGCTTAATTCAGTGTTTTCCTTACGTGTTTGTCTCCTGTTTATGCTCTCTTGTCGTCTGTGTAATAAAATAGATAAATATAGTGCGCTACTGTACATAATAAATCACTGAAAAAGAGACACACTGCAGTCTTACTCTGAAAAATGTCAAACCAAGTGTAGATCAAACACATCTTGAATTCTTTGTCTCCAATAATCCTGCTGTCTTTAAACATTGATCATTTACGTTAACGTGTACCACTTAGCATCTTAACCTTACAGCTGCTCTCAAATATTCAACTGATTGGATGCAATTTAGACTGTCAAGTTCTCCTGAGTTTCATGTCTTGGAGTGTGGGAGGAACCCATACAGACACATGGCGGCATACGAAGACTCCACAAAAAAGAAAAGCCAGTCAGCTGAGGTCTGCTTGTGAGGTCGCAGTGCTAACCACTGGGCCACCATGCCACCCTGCAGCAAACAACTGCTGAAGGTATTGTGGTCTTAGTTGGATTCTGTCCACCAACTCTCCTTGTTCTTCTTCCTAAAATTGAAGAAGCAGATTTCTTCCTGACTGAGCGTCTTTTTTGTTTCTCTTGGAGCTTCTCCTCAAAGACATCGGCCTCTGAACCAGTTTGAGGGCCTGTAAAATAGTGAGGGACTCCGCCTTTTGCTCCTTCAGCTCTTTCCTCAGCTGAGTTTATTCTCTCTGGAGGGTCCGACTGACCTCTTTCTCGGGCTTGAGCTTAGTTGTAAGCTTGAGCTTGGTTGAGGTCAGGTCCTCCAATCCTGTTTTCCAGGTATCCTGCTAATTCCTCAGCCCTTGGATCAGTTCCTGATTCACTCTCATCCTTCCAGCATGAGATTTTTCCCAGCCTCAAGTTCTTGTTGATGGGTGTCATTTAGTTGCTCACTCAGCTCCAATCTCAAGCTCCAATTTTTCTGGAGCTTGTGGGTGAGTTGCTCAACCTGTTTACACCGAGACTTGTTGTTTTTCAGTCTGTGTCTCTGGCCTCGAGACTTACTGACGTTTTCCTCCTGACAGGCAATGAGCTGGTCAGCATCCTTGAGAATCTTTAATCACACTAAATCCCAAAGAACAACACAGGATTAAACATGTTATCAATCCCAAAATGATTGACAGGTCAACCAAAGTGACATTATCACAAAAAAATTTGAGTTCCTCGGAATCATTTCAATCTCCAATCAGTTTATAAACTTTTAAATGCAGGGGTCACACTGAGGCACAGGTTTAAAGAAGTGGGCAAAAGCAGTTTACAAATAAAGTAAAGTCAATGTAAAAATAATGTAAAGCAAGGTTTCACTTTCTTTGTTCATCACACAATGCAAAATTATAACTGTACCCACGTTCCCCCAGCTTCTATTAATATGCACACATTAATCAACTACAGTTTGTGTACTTCCTGAAAGATTCTCACCATGAGTCACAACACCAACACACAACAGCAGGCGTGCTGGCAACAGAAGAGCAACTCAGCCTCACACAGCAACAAAGTCACTGGTGGTGTGAGTTAAAGAGAGCTGTAAATCTCACTCAGCCAGATCAGATAGTGGTGGGCGGCAGAGGACTTTCTCATCCAGATCTTACACTTTCTCAGGCAGAAAAAGCAGGTGGTTCACTAATATTCGTGCAGAGATAAGATAAAATTATTGTCTGGAAAACCTTCCACTAACACCAAGATGGATGGTTTTTTCAATGAGTAGAAAATTGGGGGAAGAAATCTTACAAATACAAGGAAAGAGGTCAAGTTCATAACAAGGTCGAACTGCAGGGAGGCTTCATATTTCATATTCAGAAAAAATAAATACTGCACCTAACACATTTAAAAGTTGTATTTTACCTCAAATATCCTGGCTGTAATGCTGATTAAATAAGCAAAACTGGTCAGTGCTCAATTTCTAGATGGTATGAACTCAAGAGTCCTCTATATAAACATTAACATCATGTAATAAATTCAAACATTTATTATTATAGACTATTGACAAGTTAGAGACAATTCAAGAAAAATATATTTAGCTTTTGAAAATATACAAAAACACAGATTGAAGCGCGTGACATCATCAGCCTGGTATTAATGTCTACCGATACTTCACACCTCTTCTGTTCTGATCAAGTAAAACTAAAAGCTTCAAAATGAAACAACGCGTCTGTCCTTTTTTGAGACAAAACTTTCCTCTCAATTAGCTGCATTAACATGTTGGGAAGCCAGTGAGGGATCATGCTCTTCATTACCACATTGGCATCTTTCATCCCGGGTTCAGACCACATGTTCATCCTCTCTGTGAAACAGAGAAACAGCTGGTAAAAAAAAATGCCTTTGTTTATTTACATTCTTGTTCCCAGAAGGCAGTCTCTAGCTCCTCCTTCCTGATGACATCACACATATTTGTGAGTTACAGCAAGCTGTGATTGGTTGGGACCATTGTGTAGCCTTTCGTGGCAAGAATTTATGACTCTATAATCACGTCATCTGACCAGGAGACCATCTTTATGGTCATAAATATCGTGTATTCTGAGACCAGCATTATGGATCCGTTCCCTGGCGTGGAGCGTAGAGGCGTAGCCGCACACACAGTCTTTAATTAAAGCTCACGCGACTGAGAAATTCAAGCGTGTGTTTTCTGTTTTCATGTCAAATCCAGCTGACCCGCAGGTCAAAGCTCACCATAATACAACTTGCAAATCTGCACGGTCGATCAAAAGGAACAGTGTTGTGTTGATGCACACTGGCTTTGGAAATGAAGGGGTAATTATTGTTGTGGTGTGCCATCGCTCTGTTTTTCAATTTACACTCGACTAGACTACAAATTGTGGCACCGCTCTCACAGAATGTTTTCAGTTTCTCATCGCTCTGCTCAATATTGTTTCATTACCTTCGTCGGACCTGTGACACCACATGTTTTCTGCACTGCTGAGAGCGGAGACGGTTTCATTGGACCGGAGGCAAATGTGACCGTAGCTCGAGGTCTAACATGACACACACTGGTACAGAGCAAACAACACTCTGCCGACTCAGTCTGGCAGACAGGGCGTGGGAGACGGATGACGATGAATCATTGATGCCGAGCACACAAATCACAACCAAAACACACGAGCGCGAGCCAGATGCATGCGCGCACACATTTATCTCCTCTCTCCTACTCATCCGTCCTTTCCCATTTACAGCGTGGTGTTTTTCTCTGTGCCATCCCTGATTTTGTGGTGACAGAGACAGATGGAGGGATTGAGAGGGGAATGGCTCAGCAGCAGAAGAGGAGAAATCTCCCTCTGCCTTTTACTCTGGTCTGAAATAACATTAATAGCCACTGTTGGCCCGTGTTTTTCTGACTTGCTCATTTTTTCATTACTTCATTCTTCCCCGTCTTTATTTCCCATCAGAACCTGAAGCGATCTTACATCAGCTGGAACGAGTGTGCACAATGACAAAGAGTTTCTTACAGTAAATCGAAACAAATTAAATCTTAAAATTCATTAGTAATCTGTGTGTGTTTCTGTTGAATGGGCAGGACAGTTAATACTCCTGTTATAAAGGGTTGGTGTTCATGCTGGAGGTAAATGATGGTCAGCCTGCAACAGTGTGGTCATGCACAGATGGCTACAGCGTATAATCAGGCTAGAGATCACATGAGAGGACTGTATATTGGAGAGGGGTGATGACGTAAAGCAGGAGCGAGGGTAAGAGACTGCATGTGTAGATGGAGGCCATATAGACGAAATACAGCCCCATTAATCAACCGATGGGACCCTGCGACAGTCAACTCCATCCTGTGGGACTCACTGATCACAGTGCAGCCCTGGAAAGAATGTACCACAGCGTGAGCGGACAAATTTGGCCTTGAAACTATTTCAACATGCGGTTGGATTATGATTTTTTAATCTACGGTACATTTTATCTAGAATTTTAATTACCCGTGTAAGCCTCATTAGGATAAAACACCCCTCATCAGCGTTAGCAGAGGAGCCGGAAGCAAAAACATCCCAGGGCCAAAAAAAGCTCAGTTGTAAACACTATTAAACATAGAAATGCTGGATAATAATGACAGCTGAGTACAAAGATCACATGGGGTTGCATGTTCAGGGGAACTTAAGAGTTCAGTGATTAAGCTGATTTGGAAAACCAGTGTAAAATACTCTGCTGTTTCAGCTTCTGCATCGCTGCTGTTCTTCTTCCAGCTTGGCTTTGATCATTCATAAAAACCTTTGCCCTCTCTCTTTAATGTCCGTGTGCACACAGAGACGGAAGTGCATCGCCCTCCAGGCCAGGGCAGGCGACCACTGCATTATTCATGCTGATGCCGTCACACTGAGTAATTGAAGCCATGAAACACAAGAGGTGGAGGGTAGAGGGTGGAGGGTGGGAGACACCTTCTTTCTCTGCCTCTCAGAAGAAATTGTTTTGATCATTATCAGTGACCTCTGAGTGTGATCAGCGCAGACATCAAGGTGATCCTCTCCATCTAAAGGCTAAGTAAATGCAGATAGAGATAGTGGAAGCTAATGTATGGATGGACATGCAGCTGCAGTGCAGACTGCTGCTGAAGTCACTTACTGAAAATATAAAATAAATAATGCTGGCGTCCTCTCTTAAAGTAACGGCTCTTGTCATTCACATGTAGGTGACTTTTAAATCAACTAGTGCAGTGCCCGTAGGAAGTATGTATTCCTACATCCACATCCACACAGAGTGAGCCAG
>JAPXVT010000014.1:15952022-15962335 GCA_029823135.1 Acanthurus reversus | reverse complement strand
AATGTGCAATGAGTATGAAAATCCTGCGGTGCCAAAATCTTATTTCTTTTATGCTACAGAGAGTTCACTGTGGCATGAGTTCAGACTGTGTGCTCTGCCTCAGGGAGGGATGAAGGCGTGAGAGAGGGAGAAAATAAGTGAAGGGTGAATTTGAAAGAGGGGAAGAAAGATTACTATTCATCCAGCATCTTAGAGAGATTCTATGATTTCAGGCCAAATTCATACTGATAAAAAAGGAGTAACACAAAAAGCAATAAAGATCTTAGAGTTTAGTGAATAACATCAAACTTGATTCTTCATCAGAAAGCAGTGATTCACTTCATCTGCCAGTCATGCGGCTCATATTCTCCCCTGCCAGCCTTCCAGGATATGAGACACGACTGGCTGCACTGTGGGGCACCTCCCACACTGGAGACGTTTTTGATAGATCACATCTGTGCCAACCAGCCTCTGTAGGACGCAGCCAATAGTGTTGAGACAAGAGGATTCAGAGGGAATTGAGATTTAATAGAGACATTAAAATTTCTATTTCAGTAAATCAGTGTGCAGTGGTTACTGAGCTGCAGGGTTTTTCCTTTGTAAATGTTTGGAGATGGATTAAAAGTCACAGCCTTACATTGTGGATGCCATGATTGAAACTTAAATGACTTAAGTTCTTTACCAGCAGCAATGCAACAACGCTGGTTCAAACAGTGGCTGCAGATAAATCCCCTTTTCAGCTGTTTTATTAGAGAATATATTTGGTTTTGCTCTACCACACTGAATCCAAAGTGAAATCTAAATTCTTTTCACTTTGCTTGAGGAGTTTGCTCCCCCTCTGTTTTATGTGAGGCAAGAGGGAGCTCAAAATATAAAATAGGAAATATAAAAAAAGGCATGGGTTCAAATAAACCACTACCACATGCTTTTATAATCAAATAAATGTCATAATTGAAATTCAGATAAAAATTCTTCAACAAACTTTAAGACTTAACTAAAAAAAAAATAGAGATTTTGAACCTTGAATGCACACAACGGAAAAACACACAACCATTTAAATTCCTGTGCAATGAATCAGAGTGCGATTTGGTTCCACATATTGACGTGTTTCTGGTAAAAAACAGGCCTCTACGCAGCATATCACAGATATTGACTGACATTCACAGTCGCCAACAGGGCTGAAGGTGAGTTCCGCCCGCCCTCCGCCCCCGCTAACGCTCAAGCTAACGATGACAGCCTTTCTTCACCTTGCCTTCGCCTGTAGATTTTAGCGACAAATCGGACAGGAATGAAATGGAGGAAGAAAACGATCATGATGATGTTTTTGGAGTCAGGCTGCATTTGTTTAAACCAAGTGTGCTGCTGGTGAGGGAGAGACACTTGTATCTGTATTACCCGCTTATCGGAAAGCATTTTCATTGGATAAAAAATTAGAACCATCCCTGAGTGCAGGATGAGTCATCAAAAGAAAGAAAAAAAGTTTTCAATGAGCGAAAAGAATGGATTTAATGTGGAAATATTCCATAGCATGAGATCCATGAACAATTAACACACAAGGGATTAAAGCTGAAAAAATGTATTTTCATTTCATGGGGCAGCATTAAGCCTCTATATGTGTTTCTGGGTGTTACTTATATCTTGCTCCACTCTGTGGCAAACGGTCTGGGTCTCCAATCCCACTAACCCACAATAAAAACAACAAGAGCTTTAGCTTCTGTTCTGATCCACTAGCCAACTCACAGCATAAACCGATTTAGGAATCATGAGATTTCCAATCACCTGCACCATGAGCCACAAATGACCCCGTTCACGTGGAGCGCTCCGGCACGGCAGTCTGTTTCCTCAGTCGTTAAATGACGGAGTTACCTGAACAAACCTGAAAAACATCAGCAGCTGCAGACTGTGCTGCCTCACTGTGACTGGGTTCACAACTGGACCTGAAGTGGAGCTCAGATCAGAGGTGTGACTGATTCAGTCTCACCCACCCACTCACACACACACACACACACACACACACACGGAGGAGGCTTGGGAGCTGGAGGCTGACGGGTGAAGTCAGAGAGACATTAATGACTCAGAGCAATATATTCAAAATAACACACAGCGATATTCCCACGACTGACAGATTATTAAAACACCCACAAGAGGGAACCTTCAAGGTTCTTTGTGTGTGTGTGAGTGTGTGAGTGTGTATGTGTGTGTATTCACGTTTACCTGCATAGCAGTGATTTATCACCTGCTATAGAAACACAACCCCCACAGAGAAAACTGCTTTCATGGGACACAAGGGGTCACATAAAAGGGGAGAAATTACAACAGAGGAATCCATACACCCTCATTCAGTACACACAGTACAGACACACACATACGCAGGTAGCAACTGCACACACACCGAGATTGCTGCAAGGCTGAAAAACTGAGCAGTAATTAGTTTTAAAGGAAACTCTTGCACAAACTGCATTAGCAAAATTCTGATTTAGGCTATGTTTAAATTAATGAGACAGAAGTACTTAAATAGATCTAAGTCGAAGCTAATTTAGGACCACCAGGATTTGTTTGAACCTAAATCGCTAGTGCTGTGTGTTCCAAAATTCTATGTGTATGTGTGTGTGTGTGTGTGCATCTAAAAGTGCAAATCACCACCAAAAGTTACGATGGGCTGGTGGCTCCTGTGTCAGCTGGGTTGGATGTGAGACAAGGCCGCGATGGAGGGAGAGAAGAGGGTGAGATGGAAGGAGAGAGGGTGGTTAGTGGCTCTCCTTCCTGTGCCTGCAGATCATAGAGATGAGGGGTTTGCAAGTTGGTTCAGCTGCACTCTACATCCTTCAAACTGTTCAATTGATGAAAAGCTTCCTGGGTATATTCAGACACCCTTTTTAGTCAGTTTTGTGCGCTGATTGGAATGAAACAGTTCTTCATAAAACATGAAGGTAGCTGTGCCTGCAGTGTGAAATATGTCTGCACAAATGAACTTTCTTTGCCGCTTATCCTTGCAGCTTGTGGTGTTTCTTTGAAAACACATAAGAATAAGTCCTGCAATCCTTCTTTTATCCAGGTGCCAAAAAAACGACAAACAAGCAGCGAGACACAAACAGACACAGACATGTAAATGTCTTATTAAAGCTCAGACATCGGTGGTGATGCGCTCTTCTGCAGCCCGGTGCTGCGGGGCAGACCCTCCCTGTCTAAGCCTAGTCTTGCTCACCCGCACCGATAAAAATACCCCCGCAAGGAGGACAGAAAAAGATAACACTGTGACTCTCTGCCTCTCCTAGCCGCAGGTGCTTGTCTTGCAGCAGCAGGAGAAAGTTCACAGAGTTCGCTGGTGTCTTTATAAACACACTGACTGCTATTGTTATGGGATTTTAAGGTTATAAAATACATATTCATGTGCATGAAATATACATGTATGCATCGGCAGTCTTATTAGGGAGGCAGCTGAATGAAACAGAAGACAGTGGAAGGGTCACAGAAGCAGTGCAGTCCAAGTAAAAAAGTACTTAAAAGCTGAAAGGATTTTAATATTAAACTCTTTTGACATCAACAAAACAGCAGCATGCAGCAACACACAGATATATTCAAGCAATAAAACATCTACAATATTGATCAGTCAAATGAAGACCAGGGTGAAAAGGGGGAAGAAAGCCTCAGTATGTCAAATATCAGCAATTAAGGTAATGAAAAGCTAAAAATTGTGTAGATATGTAAATGTTAAACTTTCCATAGTTGTACATGCACACTTTGTTAAATTTAAAAAAATGATTTTTATATTAAAAAAAGACAGGATTACCATGATCAGACTAGGACTGGTACATCTACGTCATCACAAATGATGATATCAGCTCCTGGATTATGTGACACATTCTCATTCTCAACTCGTCACACACTGAAGCTGGGTCAGGACCCACTTGGCATCATTTTCCAATGCACTGGGTCCCCCTTTAGCCTTTTAAGCCTTTCAAATGCATAAATACCTTTGAAATGGTTGCTGTTTTAAACACGTGTTTTATGTTGTGAAATTGTTGCAATTTAGTTAGGTTAGGGCACCATGATATCCACCCCACAGACTGTAAAGGAATTGTCACAGACGTGAATAGGAGTCCTGCGAATCTGTGCTCGATTACTCGTCCTCACAGACCAGATGTCTGTCTCAGTAAACTGAAATTAAATTGTAAGAACTGAATTTGAAGTGTGAGAACAGAATGTGCAAGTATACAAAGAACTGAATGTTCAATAGGATAAAATGCAATTTCAAAGCAAATTAATTCAGTTTCATAATACTTAATTCAGTTTCAAAATATTGCAAATCAGTTCCAAAGAATAAATTCAGTTTCAAATTATGCTATTCAAATTCAGTTTTTTAATGCAATTATTGAAGCTGCCCAGGTCAAATTCAAATATAAATCATTCAAATTCAGTTTCTAGTGGCACATTTTTTAGCTCATACTCCAGATGTGACGAGTTGGGAGTGACAATAGGTTGTTTCACAACTTACAGAACATATCTCCTTGCAATTAACAGCTTGTCTGAGGAGGTATAATTCCCTTTGATATGGTGGAAACCATCCATTCACTTCTCCTCACAGGTGAAAACAAACAGCGAGACTTCCTTATCCACTGTCTTTGAGAAAATGAAAAGAGCTGCTTCTGTATTAATAAACGGTTATGAGATCTGTAAATAAGTTTGTGTGCATTCCTGTGGTTGCATGTTCAATAAGCTATTACAGGACTAAGCTTCCAATACCATGAGAAGATTTGCATGTGTTTGTTGTCTGGTGTCCTGAGGCCCATGAGCCAATCAGCTTCTGCCCGGCCTTCACAAGAGGGAAGCCTAATCACAAAGACCCAACCAAATAATTAAATGTGAACTGTGTGTGAGTGTCTGTTAGCTGTGGCTACATCACCATGACGGCACCGAAAGTCACTCAGACTCACATTTGAAAAACAAAAGATGCTAATGCCTTAACACACGAGAACTGCAGCAGTGTGTGCGCATGTGGACACAGAGGTATGTGCAGTTCTGTGTAAACACACTGTTGGCACGGCACACTTATCCACAGTACAATGATGTGCATCCATGCATAGAGAATTAAGTCCCCCTGATGGACATATCTTTAAAAAAGCATGTAATGAGAAAAAATGTGATTCAATTGACTTACAATACCCAGTAAGGGTGTGTGCTTATGTGTGCACTTGGATTTATAATGTGCATTTGCTTGTGTGTAAGCCTCTGCTGTTTGTATGTGTGTGTGTGTGTTTGTGCATGTGTACAGTACAGTATAGGTCTGCAGCAAATGCCATAATCTCCTCGCAGTCATGCTTTAGGATGAGATTATGAAAGCCATGAAGTGGTAAGAACAGTTTGTCACTTTAGTGTATTGCTTTTTTTTTTTTTTCACACACACACACGCGCTCACTGTACATATATATAGGTGCATCATTCTTTTGCCTGAGGACAGTATAGAGAGGTACAAAGTGGTCCATTTCTGCAGAATAAGAACAGAAAGGTGCTGTAGTTCAAATATAAACGTGCTTCACGGAGACTTTATCAGCTGGAGAGACGAGGGTTTGTGTTGGAGGACAAAAAAGAGGAAAGGACCAAAAACTTAAAAGCTAGAAAAATAAAAGACGAGGGGCAACATTCTTCAAAAATAAAAGGAAAATTTAATGGCATTCACTCTCTTGGGTAATTAGGACAAGCACTTTCCTCCTCAGTCATTCTCTCTCCTAATGTGTTTTTCATCCCCCTGCCCTCCCCCTCTTCCTTTTGCTCTTGACCTTCATCTCTCTTCATCACACACTTCCCCCTTTAAAATTCTCCCCTCTGCTTTGTGTGTGTGGAGCCAAGACAAGAAAAAATTACTCTCCAGCTCCCACTAAAAATGTTTTGACTTCCCTCATCGAACTACTGGTGCGTGATGTGTATGTGCGTGTTTATACGTGTGTGTGCTGCTTGTGGACTGTGGGCAGAAGATGCTGTTAATTCTACCAGACTGCAACTGGTCATGCTTGTCCCACTCGCTCAGGAGGTGAAAGGCGTGTTGGGTGCATGTGTACAAGCATGAGTGCGTGCTTTAAAAGACTAGGCAGGTGTTATGACGAAGCTGCTGATTCACTTTCACTTTTCCTTTTTCATGCACCATCTGTCATCAACACAGAGGCATCTCATATCATCTGACAACGGCAGAAAAATGATCAACTAATCAATGAAAGTGTCAATCTCAGCTCCAGCTGCCAATACATGTAATTACATGACTTACAATCAATTCGTGTTTGCTGGCATCCGTGTGTTTTGCCTGGATTTACATTCATTAATTTAAGTCTTATTGTGCATCCATGTGCAAGTGGGTGACTTTAGCCTCTGAGTGTGCATGTGTGCAATGATTACAAATCTGCTTTCCCCTGACGGATCGCACTTGTTAGCAGCGTGGCCGTGCCACTGCGAATGTTGATGGACAGCCGGTGCATGTGAGTGAGACCATTTGGCGGTCTGTTCCCTTTGGGCAAAATGATTTGGCATTTAGATTCAGCAAAATTCTTTCAGCAATGGTTCAAAAAAGCCAAAAAGATACTAATAATAAGCTGATTTGTTCTAAATAAATACAGTAGATTTTAAATGTGTGATTTTTGTATGTATTTCTTTTCATGCATGTGAAAATGACAATAATTAGCACTGGTTTTTTTTACTACACAATGAATCTTCTTTTTCAGAAAGCATAAGTTATTTCTCAACATTTAGGTTACAGTCCGTTTAGCACCATTTTTTTTGCAATCTTCCACTTCAGCATGAGACTAATAGCTTTTTCCAAAATAACGTTCAGGGCTCCTCTAGCCTCGAGCTCAACACTCGTGCAAGCTGTAAATCACCACTCCAAATGACACGACTCCACCCACAGAGAGAGTAATTCATGCTAAAACCAGATTTAAGCTCTTTTAATGCGCTAATGAAAAGTGCTGTGTTTATATGTAGCTGGTAGACGACAATGTTGTGACATCAGGCTCATCTGTGACTCAGTCTGAACCTCTAATGAGAACATTACTGAGCCCGAGGGAGACGGACCAACAGGGAGAGAGAACCAGAGGGGAGTGATGATCGATGCAAACCTTGCCACCTCTTTTGACTGCCATCATCCCTTTCCCTCCTCCTCCTCCTCCTCCTCCTCGCTGTCTAACTCACTCCCACCTCCTCCCTCCTGTCTCATACACCAGGACTCGGGGCAGCGGGTCTAACTCAATACACAGTGCGGCGAAAATCAATGAAAGACAAAAAGAGATCGAGCTAAAGGATTGAGGGGAAGAAATGAGACCAAGTGGAGGGATAACACATTCTCGGACAGCTTTGTCGTGCTCCGCAATCCATCCACCTCCACTGTAACACACACAAACAGGCAGAAGATCCAAGAATGCATCCCTGACACACCTGCATCTGTGTCTCATGCTCTAAATACCACCACAAATCACACCTACAGAGCTGTGGAGTATCACTTTGTATTGTTTTAGTAAGAAAATAGCACCAGACACAGCACACAATCACTGGTGCGGAAAAAACATAACAATTCAACTAAAAGCACTAAGAATCCAGCATACAGACAAATTTCAAATGCATGTGTGCATATCATGCATATTTGCTTATCTAATATCATGAATGTATCAGAACGCCCCATTCTTGCTGCCCAGACGGATCGAGATTTATTCATTCAGTGGTGAGTCGGAGACTAAAACAACTCCCGAGGCTTTGGACAAACATGTATCTGTAAACAGCTTTAACAGACACACAAACACGCACACACAGTTGTGTAACATGCATGCCAATTTAAATATAAACAGCTTGTAGTGCATTTCCCAGCCTCTTCTGCCCCTCAGACTGTTTTCTCTCGTTTCATAAATCATATATGTACAGTCCATTCTCTTCTTCTTGTCTCTAAAACCCTATTTTGTTTGTTTGTAAGCAGGGATGTGATCGGGAACTCGAAACAAGCAAAGGGAAACAAGAAAGGGTTCAAGAAAACAAAAATTTCCCTCTGGAAATTGGAGTTGTTTGGCAGAAATCTTTCAAAAAACAGACACAATGGTGATTATTCAGCTCCCAGTCCTGTTCTGTAGACATACCTTTGTGCCAGATATACATACGTTTTATCCCCAACACACAAGTTACTTTGACTGAACACACATTTCTCTCAATTTCCTCCCATCTTCTACTCCCCTTTCATTACTGTCTGCTTTAATGGCCCCTCTCCACCCTCCTTTGCTGTACAACTACCAAAATGTTCAAAAAGCAGGAAAACAAATCTGACAACTGTTATTTTTCATTAGACATTCCCTCAAGAGTTTCATGTTCAAAATATAAATAAAACAAAATCTTGAAAAACGCACATCCTCGCAGCACGGACTCCATCAAAGTCCTGCGTTCGCCCTCTTTCATTCACTTTTTCCCCTCACATCTGTCTCCTTCAGTGCCCACATTCCCTCAACACCCTCCTTCTCTCCATCCCTTCTTTTTTCCCCTCATAAATGTCCCCATTCATTTTTTCATCCATCTCAATTTCTCTATTCTTCAGTGTGCTCCAATTTATCAATTCACTGCTTCTCCTGTATCTCTTGTCCCCCATTCATTCCTCTGCCGTCTCTCTAATATCCCTCGTCTCTGCCGCCGGTGTGTATGTGAATGTGTGTGAAAACACTAACCTGCCCTTCTGGCATGCGGAGCAGAGCCACGCTTTGTCCCTCTTGCTGTAGGTGCAGCAGGTCTTGCAGACGTTGTACTGGCAGTCCAGGCACAGGCGCTTGGGGTTGAGCAGGAAGGTGAAGGGCGCGCAGCAGCGGATGCAGCAGTGCTCGTTGAAACGGTGCTGCTTGGAGAGGATGGAGCATCTGCTGCCTTCCTCTGCCAGCTCCTGCTTCATCTCACTGAAATGGAGAGAGGGAGAGGGAGAGAGGGATAGAGAGAGAGAGAGAGAGAGAGGGGAAGGGAGGGGGAGTGGGGGAGAGAGCGAGAGGGTGGTGAGCGTCTGATCAAGTGGTAGAGAGTGAAAATGACGAAGGTGCAGAATAATTGAAGATGCCGTGGTAAATGAAAATTTAAAGGAGAGGGGTATTACAACAAGAAAGGAAGGGGAGGGCAGAGGGGGTCACGGGCTCACCGGTAACACTTCCCCACTCCCCGTTTGTGTCTCCCCCTTCCTCGCTCCCTCTCTCTCTCTCTCACTTACACTGATTCTGTGGAATTAACGTGATGGCTGACATTTCAATTTGGGATGACCTGTCATGCCTTGTTTGCCCACATCAGTCAAAACACAGCTGAAGAGAGCACGGCATGCTCGTCCTCTGCACCCTCACGTGAAAAAGCATCGCATCTCTCTTAACTAATCCATCGGCAGCACTCCGAGAGCAAGGATGTTGATAATAAACTGGCATTAAAGGCACTTGAAGTTGGAGTTCCAACACACACACACACACACACACACCAGCCTGAGACAAAAGCAGCATCAATGAAAAGCCTCCACAGTCTTTTGGAGAGATGTTTGGTCGTCAGCCCACAAAGGACAGTTTAAAACTAAAGCAATGAAGGAAGCACAGTCTGGCTAATCGTGGCGCCTCTGAGAATTGTTCAGACTAATGAACTATTAGGATTATAGACTGAAATACCTGACAAGAGCTTGTTTAAAAATCAAATAAAATCCACAGCTACGGCTGACAATTACAGTCCAACAGCTGCATAAACTAACTGTGCATCATTTTATATGAATTCAACTTAGCGTGACACAGTTATCAAGCGAGATTTGCTACTTAATGACTGATAAAAAGAAAAAAAAGACTGAAAGTTAATCAGTGTTTTAGCAGCAAAGCAGCTTTGCTTGTACTCAACTCTTCACATAAATTATGCACACGGGTTTTCCCTCTGTAGGATTTGTGCTGACGGAGCAATGCGGAGACGCAGAGGCTACAATAAATTATGGAATATTTTGCATAAACCTTTAATCAGTACATATTACACTTGTGTCAGTGATATTTAAAATAATACACAGCAACAAGGGGGCTTAAGTGACACGCTTAGCCATGTTTACACTGCAGTTATGATTAGGCGTGAGTGGAGGCTGAGATGCAGAGATCGAGCTGTTGCTGCCGGGAAGGTGCAAAAAGTGTGTTCAGCTCGAATAGGAGGTGGGTAAATTATTTAAGCTGTTCTTCTACACTATGCTCGGCTAGGTTACACGAACACTGCTCTCACTGATCCTACAAAGAAGATGCCATTTACGGTATATGCTAACAGATATATGCAATACATCGACTTGGAAACTATCATTTCGATGGAGAATACACGCAAGCCTTCCCGGC
>JAPXVT010000014.1:15871784-15882175 GCA_029823135.1 Acanthurus reversus | reverse complement strand
CATGTGGACGTCAATGTTCCAGCATGTGTCTGCACATACTGACTGATCCCGCATGTCACAGGCGATGGACTATAGCACCTGACCCCATGCTGGCACACCCCTAATGTTTAAAACACTATAAGACTCCTATTTACTTTACAGTAAGTGGTGCAATTTCCCCCACAGCCTGAAGCTTTCTTCTATTCCAACTCTAACCTTGTTAGCGAAAGAATTTAAAGGTCGTTGGATATAAAAAAAATCTTCCAAAAATAATACAGGGGAAAATACAGTTAAAGATTTGTTCAAAAAACCTCAACTGAAACTCTGAATGTCAAAAAATACATTTAATACAGCTCTAGCTTGTGTAACGCAACTGTTGATGTGTCTTTTTTTCTGTATCCCAGCTGATTTTAAAGTGACATTTCTGCAAAAAGAAAAAAAAACAGGAAAATTACTCACTGCACTGTTGACCTTCATGTCTTGCAAAGAACCCACATTCAAAACTTCGCAGTCATTTATGAGTCTAAAATTAGCAACTGGAAAATCAGCCTGGCTGCTGTGTAACATATAACACCGAAAGCAACAAGCTGGTCACACGTTGTCTTCAGTCCCTGTTAGTCTCCTAATGTATAGAGGAGATTAACGCACCATTACTGTATGGCCATTATCGTATAGCCACAAGGGAAGGCAATTATTCAGGCCTTCTTTTTATAGTGAGTGGTGTCAAGGACAGAGATGAAGCATCATTTATGTCTGTGAGAGTGTCTGCCTCTGAAGCCTCAGTGACGCACATGCTTGAGGACAGCAACCGTACACAGAGCCAATCCATTTTCACTAGTGACGATTTCCAACTAGATTCACACAATGTACACACACAGACACAAATATATAGACGTTTTTATAAAAGACATGCTTCTTCTATGGAGGAGTGTCACCACCCTGTAGCAACACTAACACACCCACAACAATAGCACAGATGAGCTATCAGGCTGTACATAGTGGAAGAGAGTGTGGGCCATTCCGGCAGAAAACCTTCCTTAAATGACACTGATTGGAGACACTCCATGGTGCAACGCTTCACATGTTTTGCTCAGTCGTCACAGTGAAGAGATGTTGTCAGCCAAACTGAACAGCATCTTGGCAAGCTGATGTCAAAGTGAGCTGTACACCTCTCAGGCTGTCTTTCTCACCAACAGCTATTCGACTGCAGGGAGAATGATTCCACAGCAGAAGCAGCGGTCAGCAGGCATACTGGTAATCTGGATTATTACATTTTAGTGTCTGATCATCACTCTGCAGTGTGGGGTGCCGAAGAAGCAGACATGAAGCAAGAGTAACAGGCAGAAAGAAACATGGCTGTACATCCTGATGGTCGACTACAATCAACAGAAAGGAAATACTTCGCCGGTGCAAAAAAATTGCCTATTTTGAACATAATGTCGTGTAAAATGAACAGAAAAGGCTTTCGTTATCCCTGTAAGACAGCAGTCTTCTTGTTACTGCAGCCAAACAGTTGCTCCAACTCAGACAAGCTTGCTGTACATTAAGTCCAATCAGGTGGCAGCTCATTTGTTTAAAGCTCTCAGAGCCAATCAGGTTTACAAAAAGTTATCAGCTTTGGATATTGTATGTATATGTTAACACTATATTATGTACATCTCTAACCGATACAATTAAGTCACAAAAAAGTCATTTTCAGTCCACTGTTACAACATAAAATGCGTTATAAAATGACCCCTTAATTGCAAACTTTGTATTTTTCACATGATTCTAGATCAGAATTTTTCCTCTCATTTTACTTTTCATTGTCACACTTAAGTCTTTTACAACCTATAATCGATACAGACTTTGTCCTTCACTCATTTTTAACACCTTCTGTGTTAAAAATGACACAGTAGTAAATATAACTCCATATCTCCTGTGTTTTTCTCCTTAGGCTTATTGTAGTTACAGCTGCAGCAACTCATTTTCCACATGAGCATCTAGTGTTACAGATTATCGTATTTTCAGAGCTGCATCCAGGGAAATATCAGGATTTAAATGAATTCCATTTACTTTGTAAATCTGCAGCTGTGTGCTGCAGGTAGAATCAGCCAGATGATTGGAAGTGACTCTTGTAAAATGCTCTTTTGCAGCTCATTACTTTATCAGTAGCAGCCTCTGAAGAATCCTTTTGTGAATTAGTTTGAAAGACATGCGCTCCTCTGAGTTAAAACACAGCAGAGAAATGTTACTTTGGCCACTGTTGTCACATTTTGACTGGCACCACAATGAAGTGTACCAGTGTAACACTGCCAGCTTACAAGAGCGACCTGCTCAGACTGACACACTCAGTGCTGAGAGAGAGAGAGAATGGCTTCAGAGGGAAAATAGGTCAAAGTGATGCAGCTCTCAGGAGAGTGAACAGGAACCTGTGTTTTCCCCAAAGGACACACAAGATGCATCAATCAACTACGTCTTCAATGAAAATATGTACACACTCGTAATAAAACATCCCAAATTAACCAAAACATAGCATCCTACTCAGCACTGCAGACACTTGTCTCTGCTGCCGTCTATCACCTCAGAGAGGATGGGCAAGCTGAGGACAAGGCCCTGCTGGAGCGCTAAAAGGGCAGGTGCAGCCAAGCGCTAAATGAACTGCTTGTTTTAGACACTCTCCATTGGATCAGCGTTTCGTCACAGCCAGAGGGAAGAAGCCTGAGAACGAATCACTGAAATGACTATTTGGACTGAAGGTGAATACACTGAGCTGACTCTGCAGATCTGCATTTACAGCCACTAGTATTCTGCATCAGAGTGTGTGGGGTGTTCATGATGGGAGAAAATATGAGGGAATATTTCACTTTAACTCTTTTAAAACCCAAGCTGCATTTTTTTTTGTCTGAAGTCCTTTCTTTGCTTCTCTGGTAATTTGTCCTATAACAGCAGAAACATGGGTGTTTAAGCTGTTTTTGCAACCCAGAGTATGACCAGTATCTCTCAAAGTGACATGAGGAGAAGAGAAGGGACAACGATATTAGACTGCACGACTGTAATTTAGCTTTTAGTTGAGGGCACAAACTGTGTGTCAGCTGAAAATTACTTTTCTTCCAACTGCTCCACCATCCGACTAGATTTAGAGTAAGAGCGCACATAAAGTGAACAGTCCAGTCAGCAGTCGTGAATCTACAATTCATACTTACTTTCAGGAAGAGCGGTGCAAGTGGTCACAAATGCCACAAGCATGTGCAAATGAGTTAAGAAAATTAAAGGAAATTCTTCAAAAAAACCTGCATAATATGCAGAATGACGGCCAACAGCAATATCAGACCTAAACAGCCCACATAATATGCATTAATCATTTTTGATAAAACCCTGCTCACCATCCCTGAAGCAGCGGTTGCAGTGGATAAGGGGAAAGCTGTGAAGGAAACACAGTAATGCCTTCACAAAATCAACTGCATCCATTATCTGTGCAACACACGTGGCTGTTGAAAGCTGGCCGGAGCTTTCCAGACCTACGCAACCTTATTTTAACACATAAGAAGCACATTCAAGAACACACAGTTTAAAAGGCAATTGAGATCATGTTACAGAGTATTTTAAAAAGAATCTAGGACCTTATTTGCAAATGTAACCCAGGATTCAAAGTGCCAAAAATGTGTCAAAGTTTTGGCACCATTTATCTTGTTTTGAATGTATTTAGTAGACATTGCATGTATATCCTCATTTCTTTTGCTGATATTTGGGCAAAAGGCTTTTTTTTCACAGGACACATTTTGACATGTAGGTATTAAAAGCACAGATGTAAATAGTGAAAATCCATGATGGCTGAGTTCCATTTAGTTGTCTTAGTATAAGGGTCTTTTTATTGTTCATGCTTATTGCGAAAGTAATACCTGTGCTTTCCCTACTACAGCAAGTAAAAATGAAATGGAAAAGACCTATTTGGCTATTAATTGTCCGTCATGTAATAATGTCATTAAAAACAGCAAAATTAGCAATGAAATAAAGTTTTACGGCATTTCTTGAAAAAGCAACATCATCTTGAGACAGAAATGTTTGAAGAAGCTTAACCTGAAAACATGCAGATCTTCCAAGACTAACATATCAGCCAATCTGGGTGGAAATCACTGGCTCCGAAAAATGCATCCAACCACTTTTTAGGAGTTTAGCCAACGCTGAGGATGAGAATACTGCCACCTCGCATCATGCCAAAAACATATTTGCTGAAGACACTCCAAATTAAAACTCCACTTCCTGTGCTGTGCCTACATATTTGACAGAAGGATACACTGAAATCCTCACCGGAGGCTCAGTAGGAGAAAGAGCTCTTGATCATTTGTCTGTGTTTGACATGAAACAGCTCTGTCACATCCATCACTACCTGACCAATTATCACTTTATGCAGAGAAGAGAGAGAGGAAGCTGGCTAGGTGGGAATGCTTCAGCTGATCTGTGAAGACCCACCCACACACACACACACTAAAGGTGCATGCAAACACACTTTGACCTAAGTGTTAGAATCAAAACAGATGCTAACTGATTCTTTCTCTGAGTCATTGTGCATGTGACAAAGTGTGGAGAAGGGCTGCGGCACAAACTCTAAGAATGAATTGTAAATCTGGCTGAGTGATCTCTAATTTTCCTTGAATGAATTGCTCAGAATAGCGGACTGATTCATCCAGTATGTGGCTAAATGTGTTCCTAGTGTATCCCTAAAAAGGTTTCTTAGATAATCTAGTATTGTTGTCAACAGGTGACAGGCATCACAGAACAACACAGCAGAAAAATAACCCTGCACACCCACGCAGAGGGGCTGCCAAAGACGGATTTCCAGCTCGCATTCCTGTGGGTTAAAGGTTTCTTTGCAACCAAGGCTCTGAGACAAAACGTGACTTTAATTTTTTCAAGCTCCTGCTAATTATCTAACCAAAACGTGTAGTGTCCCCATGCAAAAAAAAAAGATGTCCCACTCTGCACCTCTTGCACCTGCTTTTTTAGTTTTCTTTTCAGTACTGTGGTGTCGAGCACCTGATTACATCCACCTCACATCCCGCAAAAATGCCGCACTTTCCTCATTTAAAACACAGCGCCCGTTCATGTCACTCATCCTGCCACGCTGACTGACTGTATGATAACATCAGTGCGAGATCCGCGTCAGCTTTAGCACCTATAATAAACAGCCTGCAGCAAACGGCAGTGAAGAGGTGATCAGAGAGATTTCGCAGAAACGTGCGTTTTCACATTTAAGGTGTGCAAGCACGCACCGAGCGTCCAAATCACGCATGTAAAGCACACAGCCGACACTGAGCCTCATGTTTCATCAGTCCCCGCACATTATCGGAGTAACAGGCTAACATTCACCTATGCGCAGTGAGTTGATGTGGAGAATCACTTACACAGGATCAGTGGGTGCCGGATGACCGCCAGTTACAGTCTCTTTCACGTTATCCCAGATACTGACAAAAAAAAGACGCGGAGGGATGCGCCGGTGCAAGTGTAAACTTCCGCGGCACCTGTCTGTCTCCCGGATACTTTTGGCTTGCCTGCCCCTCGGCGAGTCGGCTTATTATTTTTCCCCCAGAGCAGCAGACGTAGGCACAGCTGAATGGGCGATCACGAGGTTTGTATTACACAGTGAAAGGGGGAGGAGGGAGGGAGGGCGCACGGCGAGCGAGGTGTGGGATTGGCACCCAACCTTCATGCTTTCTGTGTGCGTTGTGACACAGAAAGGTGCCGGGAGGGTGCGATATGAAGGGGAAGGCTGAGACATTTGGGATAGTTGAGCGTGTTTTCGTGCGGCTGATGGGATGTGATGTGTAACCCGAATCCCATTTTTTTGTCTGCTGGCACCTGGGCATCCTGCGCTGCAATTTGGCATCGCTGAAGAGGAGGAGGAGGAGGAGAGTGTTGGCTGGCTGCTCCATTCACAAAGCCAATCACTGTGCAATTAACCTCAGAGAGAGATGAAAACATCACAATTAATCCTGCATCTGTCTCTTACAGTCATATATCTATCTGCAATGCTATCACGGGCTGGTCAACAGCAAAAAAAAAACAAAACAACAACACATATAAATATGTGTGTGTGTGTGTGTGTTTTCAGGATTTTGTAAATCGGGGATGCTTAAAACTTGTACATTTAAAATGTAACAAAGTTTCACATCTTCATGACTTAGTTCTGGTTAAATGTCAGCCTATATGAGCTTATTTTACCTGGAGATTGGAGGGGATGGATGTAGAGCAACACCTTGGCAAGATGGCGGGCAAGCTGGAGGCCAGTATTGGAGATCATGCCGAGGCCGATAATTTTAACGGGATAATTTTAAGTTGAAGTAATTTTACAAATGTTTTGTCAAAACTGGGTGCTGTTCAGGAGAGGATAGAAATGGATAGAAGGATAGAAATGTTAGCTGTGACAGGAGAAGAAGGAGACAACACAAAATTTTACAACTACATGTCCAACTACAAAATGAGATGTGTTAACTCAAAACGTGATCTTTTCCATGATCCTGACTAAGTGGTTTTGATGCATGAACTTAACCTGACTTTAAAGGGGACATATTATGCTTTTCTGTCTCTTTCAAGCTATAAATGATGTTACAAAGTTGGACTGCCATTTTCAATGTTGCCAAAGTATGAAATAATGAGATAAGGGTATGTAGCAGTAATCCCTGTGGCCTGTTTCTAATGGCTCTGAATGCTCAGTTCTCATCAGTTTTTTCAAATCTCAGACCACTAGTGTGTCACAGTGTGCTGGGCTTCTCTATAGGTTCATCTGTAAAGAGTGTGTTTGAACTGGCCAATCAGAGCAGAGTAGCCTTTAGCGGCAGGGCAGGAGCTAAAACAGAGCGTCTCAAACAGAGGCAAAAATCCTGGAGAAAACAGGGCTGCTGCAGTTGGCTGTGTGAGAAAACAGATGAGTTTTTCGAGCATCGAACATGTAAACCTGCTCTCATAGTAACCAAAAATAAAATGAGCATAATATATCCCATTTAACCACACAAATGTAAGAAGTAAGTTTCAGTGTCAAATAATATCTGTCTTTCTATCTCTCTCTCACTCTCTGACTGTCTGTCTGTCTGTCTATCTATCCATCTGGTATCGCCATAATAGCATTTTGTAGGGCCAGTGTGAGTCCTCCCTGTGTTTCTCAGCTGTGGTCTGGCAGAGCATCAGACTTTAGGAGAAAACCTGCCTGTTTGTTCTCTTTATTAGTCTGCAGCCTGTGGGAAAAAATGCTGACAGTGTTGCAGAAACTCTTTCTGGGTTTTGGTTCTTGCTCAACAAGGTCAGTTTTATCAAGTAGCTGATCTAACATTGCAATAATGGGCTACATTTTAGCGATTATAAATCAAGCTGGACTGGTGCTTTCTTTAGTCTAATTAAGGCCACATTTCACAAGAGATAGCGCCAGGGAAACTGCTCAAAGTCATATGTTCTCTATATTTAACCTGTTTTTCACTTACAAAAACACCTCCATGAGTCTCTCAGGATTTGTGTGCTGGAATCCTGCGTGGCTCATTCAAGTCACACCTTTGGTCTACACGCAGTATGTACACACCAGAATCAGACACAATGCTGCAGCAGCAGCAGCAGGTCTCTGTGTAATCTTTGGTATTTAATTCAAATCAGAGTTTCAGTGCAACGTTTCAGCCTACAGAGCACGCAGTTCATGGAGATAAATGCATATGAAATGCGAAATTCTTTACACAATGAAGCTTGAATGATAGACCAAATGCCTCACCTTTCATTGGGATTTTTAGCATTTTTACTTGTCTGTTGTTCTTTCCTCCCTTCTTTATGTAGTTATCCCTCTCAACCCTATGCAATTCCTCCTTGTCATCATCCAGTACCTGAATAGAGCGAAGGTTTGGATCCTAAACCTGAAATACTGGCTCAAACATGCTAGGACACACTATGTGTTAACATTAAAAGCTACATAATAGGGTCACAATTCTTCATTTCATTTTTCATTCCAAAACTCCAGATTTTGAATTTATTTAACACCTCATCCATTAGAAATAAGACAGAAAATAATTCAGATGAAAGCATATCATAATTGAAACTTTATTCCACTGTATGTACTGTACCACACTGTGCTGGAAAGAGCATGGTGTAGAAATAAGGTCTTGATAGTTATTGCTAGAAGGTCACAGACGAGGACTATTTAAATCTTTAACTTGAGCAAATATGACTGCGTAGCGGATGTTCAGTGGTGCACTTTAATGAGTGTGATTATCATGGTTCAGCGCTCATTGCTTGGAGATTCAAATAACATAATGTCTGGACTGTTAAACAGCAGTTTTACTTGCTTTGTGTGCAACATTTAGTGAAAGCAGGGAAATAATCACAGAAATAAAAACATAAGGGCTGCATGTGTAACACTATGAAAGCAAAAGTAACATGTTCAAAGTGAACTAGAGGCAGGAGAGAGAAGATAGTGGATTTCACAATGACAGGAATGAAAGAGGAGTCACTTTACTGGGTACAGACTCTCTCAGGCCAGTCCAACCCAGTCTTCCATTATAGGTCACTCAGTAGGTCCAGTGTAGAGTCAGGGGATCATTCTCGGTTTTATGTCAGCAATCTTCTGGTCACAAGCACATTTCTGCAACCTTAAGGCAACTGCTGGTCACATTTACGTTTGAGTAAAGCGTATTAACGGCTGCATGCTTCAGCAATACTTGTGTTTACGCTTTACACTCACTTGCAGCATGACCTTGCATTTACATCTGCAGACTGAAGGTGAATAAAAATGGGATGTGTCCATTTTGTGGCTCATTTTTTAATCTTTTCCTGTTTCCTAAAAGGCTCTATACTGAGGGGGTTGTTCTCATTCCTGCCTGTGAATTTGGATTGTTACAATAAATGTGCATTTGTACACTTTGATAATCCCATCAATTTAGCAGTAGGGCACAGAGGGAATATTCAGTCGTCGTCAGTGCAGATGCAATCAACAGGTCAGCGTGGCATGTCTTAACATGTATAAACAATGTGTGATAGATTTTACAAGCATGGGTGCCTGCAAAGCCTGCCAGGGAGTTATGATTAAAATACTTAAAGTGACTAAGGAGAGCAAAGCATTGTGGTCCTTCTATCCGTGTCACATGCTGGCATGTACATGTATATGTGTGTGGTCATTGTCTGCTGTGACATTCAGTGTTTGTGTGTTTGGAAAAAGATTAGCGTCACAGCTGAATGTCGGCATTTGAGGTCCTTTTTCTCTGAGGGCTTCACTGTGCACTATATGATCTTGTCCTTCAACCAAATGTCAGCCTTCAAAATCCATGAAAACGCTCCATGAATCAGAACTGTACATTAGCAGCCAGTAAGCGTTGATTCATGGATGTTTTGTCTGGGTAACAGTGACTCTTTTGGAAAGGCAACAATTTGCACTGTTACAGAAACTGCATGTAGGCAGAAAACACCAATCACTCAAATGCGTGCCCGCTGGAGGAAGTAATGACAGGGCGAAAGCAAACCTCAGCCAACGAGAGACCTCAAAAATGAAACCCACCACGCTGTGAGTTAGCGTCACAACTGAAACTATGAAAAGACACAGTGCATGTTTTTGTTATACTGACCAAAAAGAACCAAAAAACCCTAAAATATGCCCCAAATTTTGGTGCATGTTAAAAAAAACTAATGTTCCAATCTTTAGATGGTTGAATGCTCCAGTTTACTGAACTATATCTGGTAAAAAATAGCCATTTAAAAAAAAAACAACAATGTCACAATTTAAAATTATCCTAAAAAAGGTTATTGTAGTCCAAACCAATCTTCAAACATTAGTTAACATGTTTACAGCCCTTTCATTTATTGCATTTATTATCAGTATTAGTACTAAGACAGCCAACACAATAGAGGATTTCTCATTTTTAAAGCAGTTTCTTTTTGTTTATCCTATGAATATTATACTCCTGTAATAAAAACGAAGTGACATCTCTGTGTTCACGGAGGCAGCAGGTGCACCAGATTTACCTCAGAGCACACATTACACCTGCAACACTCAACATTCTGTCACTCTTCAGTGATCCATGTCTGCTTCTGTCTCCACTTGGTACCAGTAGGTACACCAGCTGTTGACTTTCCTGCAATTCTCAGGAGGAAGCTGAGGCCCTGACTGATATAGCCTATCAGTTTATATCATCGGCTGATATTTGCCTATTGCAGATACATCAGCATCGGTGTAAATCTTGTCAGACATGCACAGATATTAAAACGGTTTCCAAGGTCAAAAAAAATCTTGGACTAGTGATTTAAAATGATGTAATTATGTTGTTTGTCCAGAAGAGGGAGATCCGTTATTTAATAACTAATTGGTGAAGTGTTTACTGTTGTGTGCAAATGTAAGATATCCCACCTCTACTACATATCTTTGTCACAAGTATTTGACAACAGTCAGTCGATCATGTATGAATATC
>JAPXVT010000014.1:15794736-15806220 GCA_029823135.1 Acanthurus reversus | reverse complement strand
AGGACAGCTGCATTCTGCTCATCACAGAGACCTGGCTTCACTCATCCATTCCAGATACGGCTATCGAGCTAGCAGGCTGTACAGTACACCATCACGACAGGACCAGGGACTCCGGCAAGAGCAGAGGAGGGGGACTTTGCATCTATGTGAACAACAGCTGGTGTACCAACACTAAGACCATGAACAGTCACTGCTCCCGGACCTGGAGTACGTAACTGTTAAGTGCAGACCCTTTTACCTTCCTCGGGAGCTCAATGTTGTGATGCTAACGGCTGTATATATTCCACCAGATGCTAATGCTAACTCGGCCCTGGGACATTTGTATGACACTATTAGCAGCCAGCAGAGGATGTATCCTGAGGCTGTTCACATCATTGCTGGGGACTTTAACCCTTGTGTGGTGTTCATTTTTTTGTTATTCAGCCAGTGTTCATGGGTCTGGTGGACCCGCTGCATTTTTGCATTTTTAAAATAATACAATCAAACAATTTTATGTAACAATACTCAGTAGATGTTTATTTTATCTTCATTACAAGCAATATAAACAACTTGTGTGGTTAATATTTACCTTTTACCTTTTTTAGATTACATTTATTAATTAAAATGCTACTCGTTTTTTGTCTGTTTTTACATAAAACATAATAAAAAAAGAAATTTAAGATATGAGTGGAATTAAATGAATACATTTACAAATGAAGCAAGTTTTTTCATAACTTTTGATTTTTATTTATTTCAACTTCATTTGAAATTTAACTCATTGCGGTCGTTTGACACAACACAAGCTTAACACATACAGTAACCATGTCAGTCTAACACATCAACCCCATTGAACACATTGCCTTTTCATATCAGCCTATACAACACACAAGGGGCAGAGTTTTACTGTGTGTGTGTTGCATATGTACTTGATGCATTTGATGCATGTATATTGTGTTTTTCTGTCCATCTTGGGTCCACACACTTCACAGCGCTTCTTTTTGTTGCTGCTGGCCGCAACCTAAAATAAAGAAAAGATCAGGAATTTTACTAACACCTCTCTGGTAAGGCATGAGTATCAGATATATTGCAACAGAATCCCATACTTACTTCAGGCTCTGCAGATGGGGGCTCTGTAGGTTGTGTGGGTGGGTTACCAGCATTCTCCTCTTGAATCCTCCTCATGATGGCTGCAGAAGCTGGGGTTCTTGGAACATGTTGTCTTCTCTGGATTTGAAGTTTCACCAGTGCCTTTACCAGTTCCTCAAGAAAGAGGCGTCATGTCATCCGGCTCATGTCCTCAGCAAGATGACCATTCAATTTCACCATTCCTTGACATCCATATTTCTTCACTAAGCTGCTGATGGGCTTGTTCTACTCTTGGAGCTGGCTGCTGACGAGCTTGTCCTCGGGCTCTACTTCGTTTTGGAACTGGCAGATACTCAATCTCATCCTCTTCTTCAAAGTCATGGTCAGACTCAGAATTTTCAGAAATGTGGTCCTCACATTCTGAAACATCTTCCTCTACATCATCATCAGAAGCTTCTCTCTCTTCCAAAATCAATTCCAAAGCCCTCTGAGCGAAGAATCTCTTGGTCATCTTGATCAGTTGTAATAAGGACCGCAATGGCTTTTTATATTTTTTGTGTCCCGCTCCCAATTTGCAGGTGGGATAGCGTATGAAAATATAAAGATTGGTTCCCGCAAGAAAGAGGGTAAAATGTGCGGGAATGTTAGAGCAAATTGTGCGGGTGCATGAATTTTGCAACAATGTTGCTTTGTATGTGAGTGGCAGGGTCACACATACTAATGGCAGGAGAGATGAACAGGATAAAACCACACAGGACCAACAATATTCTGACTTTTTCTAGCCCCGGGTCCATTAGACCCAAACATCCTGTATGTTATAAAAATGTGTAGAGGGGGTATACAGTGTGTGGACTTTGAAAATGTGTTGTGATATATGTTCTTCACAGAAAATGAGCCAAGGCCACTGAGTCTCAGGTTGAAAAAGTATTTCATCACATTTTCTTTTCTTTTCCTTTTTCTTTTTTTTTAAAGTGAACATTTAAATTAGTCTAACAGATGTAAACACTATAAAAGGGTTAAGTTTCCTCTCTTTCTTAGTCTCCCCTAGAGTTTCCCACATGTCAGCTGTAAGAAAATCAGTGTTTTCACTAAATTCTATTTGACAAGTACAACCAGCTCTGCCTCAACAGTCATTTAGGTCCTCCTTCATGTTTCCCTGTACCCTGTCTGCACAAACTGTGAAAAAAAAGGACATAAACCATATATTTTTACTTGTGTTCCATCCTTACAGATGTGAATGTTATGAGAAAACCCTCACGGATGTTCGGCTATTTCTATCATTAGCTCTCCTTTTTCTTTAAAATATGCCTTCATCTTGTATTTTTTCTTTTTTTTTTTTACACACAGAAGAGACGCTGAATGGAAATTATCAGAATCACTCCGACAGACACAAAGTGCAGCCATATCCTGCATTTTTAACAAGTTCCTTTTCAGTTTCATTTGATTCCCTTTAAAAAGTTTTTACTAAAAAAAGATGTAAAATTAATGAGTAATTTCATCCTGCAGAGTAACTGATATAAAATGTTCCAGCTTATTCAGCCACACATTATCTATTTCAACAAAGTTTATGCTACATCTTTGATTGAGTAGGAGCCTATTAAAGTAATTTTTAAAGCCAGGTCTTTCTCAACAGCATGCCACTTCTGTCTAACTGCAGTTTCCAATTTGTGAAAAAAACACAGAGAAATGTGAATCAAGACCTCTGTTAAGACTGTCTTTTTCTTGACATTATTAAACACACTGCCTGCTCCACAGATGACATACTATTATTGTATGTTAACTCATAGCCCACCTCTGCAGGTGCGTCCATTGGCAGACATGACATATCCATGAGGAGGACAGGAACACTGGTAGCTTCCAGCAACGTTAACACACTGGAAGGCACAAAGGTTCCCGATGCTCTGAGAGCACTCATCGATATCTGTTGAGAAGACACACACATCTCATCAGGCAGATTAGAGCCTAATGTGGAGGTTAAAGGCAGTTTCTAATAAAGCAGAAGAATTTGTCCCTTTTATCTTAATTTGTGTGTGTGTTTGTGTGTGTTATCGCCACACCTGTGTGATTGTATTGTAATGTCTAAGGAACCACGGCCCTGTCACCTCTGAAAAAACATTACTCTCAACAAGAGTCATGCTGTTGTCAAGTTGGTCTCTGCATTTGTTATTAATCAGATTAGATTAACAGGACTTCATAATAAATCTCACTCAATCTGAGTTGCTGTACTGGTTGTTCATTGAATTTTATTTAGAATCATTCTGTTCCCCCCCTTACCCTTCAGAGCCTCAGTACTGAATACTATTCAATTTGTACTGCTGCAAACACATGACTACTATCTCTGCCAGATAAGTTACACTGTGCATCCGCATATGTAAAGAACATCTTGAGAAATTTTGCTTTGACAGCTACTGTTTCTAAAATTTTCAACATGGACTGCCAAAATCTGAAAGTCTAAAGCTCCCCTGTGTCTTTTAGTTCTTGTTTTGGCCACTTGGCAACAAAAAATCTTCACAAAAAAATACAATCCTACACCCTCTTTAATTCTACACTGCATTTAACATTCGCGTTTATTATAACTTTTTCGATAACAACAAATTTCTAATAGCCTAATTGGCAACATTACATAATATTTTGTCCACATTTTACACATTATATGACTAAAAATCGAAAAAAATATTATATGACCAAAAATGGAAAGCAACAATAACAGTTATAGGCTAACAGTTAAAAGCCTACTGTATTGGATTATTGGCTAATAAAAATTATAGCCCTGTAAAATAGTGTTCTGTGGACTTTGCCTACATTTGCAGGATAACATGGCCAGAGGAGAGCAGAAAAGGCCCTTTTCACATAAGACAAACTGACTCATTTGTCATAGCAGGAAAAGCACAGGTGTTACCAATAACATTAATGCTGTCTGGTTCTGGCTCTGCTGTTTAATTTGTGTCCCAGTAAGTCATGACAGTAGCCTGTAACAGTGAGCCAACATGTACAATAGGTTATTTGAAATAACAAACCGAAGCACACAAATGGGATTCAGCAATTATTAATTTTATTTGCTCTTCCCACTATGACATGTCAAATAATAAATTTTAAAAAAATGTTATTGTATTTTTTCCCCCCGCTGGCTCCCTTGGCTAATTTAGGTCAGGCCTATAAAACACACCTGTCCTAAAAAAAACATTAATTGCATGAATTATTAATACTATCAGATGGGAGATGGCTTTAACAGCCTCTATTTAAACATTACACAGAGTGTAAAACCTATAAAACGAAAATCAAACCGATAAGGAGAACAAAAAAAATGATTTAAAGTGGTTTGTATTTGCAACTCCATCTGCCGAGTTCGTTCCATGAAGGGAAACTACTCCATGTCAGATTTTGTTGCCTTTCCCTCAAATTAACTTTAATCGTAAAATATATAAAGCCGCTCCGCGCTGTCTCTCTCCCCACATACACACACGCGAGCCAATCAGGCGCGCAATAACAGCCTACACGTCTGCTGAGCGAGCGCGCGGAGCGGAGAAGCGCCTAGCAAGACCGGAGCGCAGCGCGAGGCAGTCAGACCGCTGTCTGTCATTAGCTGAGAGTGTGACACGGAGGAGAGAGAGAGAGAGGGGAGAGAGAGAGAGAGAGAGAGAGAGAGCTCCCGGGTTTCAAACAGACACTCCGGCCTGAGAGGAGAGAAAAGAAGGAGACGAAGAGGAGGAGAGCGCCGGACCCCGCGTGCGCGCGAGAGAGAGTGAGAGAGAGGGAGAGAGTGGGAGACTGACAGGCGTTACCGAAACGAGACGGACCGAAGCGTCGACATGAGCGGTCAGTTTGAGGACGATATCCACGACCGGGGCGAGAGGAAGAGCAGTAAATCCCCGACGCTGCTCTCCTCCTACTGCATAGACAGCATTCTGGGCCGCCGGAGTCCCTGTAAGGTCAGACTGATAGGGGCGCAAAGTTTGACGGGTCTGCCCGGCAGAGGGGAGCTCGAAAAGACAGCTGACAGTAAGTTTTACTGAATCTGACATTAAAAAGATCCGCCATACTGGTTATTTTGAAGCATTTTTAGGAGATACATGTGAAACAAATCAGCCAGTTTTCGGCTACGCCAAACGTGCGTAGGCCTTGTTAACGCGTCAGGAAGAGTTGTTTTTCCTGCAGCAGCAAATCACGTTTTGCTGTCAATAATCTCGTTGTTTTTCTAACACTTGGCAAATGAATGAAAGTAATCTAAATAATTTTTAAAAACACGTTTAAAACTTTACTGAGAAGATTTTTTAGGCTCTTTGTTGCCATTTTGTTTGTCGTTTTTTTTTTCTTCAAATTTTGGCACGCTTCCTTCGCAGGGCAAACGAAAGACCCTCTTTCTCTCAGTGCTGACATGCACCTGCCACCCAAACTCCGCCGGCTGTACGGACCCGGAGGGAAGTATCTCCATGAGCACGCCGAGGCGCTGGACAGGGAGCGGCTCCTCCTGGAACAAGCCAGCGACAGCCTGAAAATCAGCGCGGCGCCACAGGTGAGCATCAGCCGAAGTAAGTCCTACCGGGAGAACGCGTCACTGAGCCGGGGAGAGGGCGACCAGAGCCCCGGGGAGGGCTCGGAGGACGGCAGCCTGGGACTGGTAGAGCTCGGCCAGTTGAAATTTGAGGAGGACGCGGGGAAGGAGGAGAGCTGCGGGGACGCGTCCGCTCTGTCCCCGAAGGACGAGGAGAGGGAGAGCTTGAACGCCGGGGATGGGGACGTGAGGGACGGGGAGGACAGCGTGTGTCTGTCGGCGGGCAGTGACTCGGAGGAAGGGATGCTGAAACGGAAGCAGAGAAGATACAGGACTACGTTCACCAGTTATCAGCTGGAGGAGCTGGAGAGAGCTTTCCAGAAGACACATTACACAGACGTCTTCACCAGGTAAGAGGAATTTTTGAAAACATTCTTCATTACTCTCCAAGTCTGAAAAACTTGATTAAAAAATTTTAAAGAAGGATTTTAACACTAATAGTAATAATAATAATAACAACAGTAATAATAATGCATTAATTATTTATATTAGCATATGTTTATTCTCTGATATTCTTTTTACAAATTAAAAACTAAAAAAACTAGGCCTAAGAATTTTTTATTTATCTAAATGTAAAAAAAAAAGTAATAAAATTACATCAGCCTACAATAATATAACATTTTTAATAAAATGACCTAATTATTGTTATTATTAATATTATTATAATTATAATTACAGATGGATAGATTCCAAATAATACCCAAGGAGCTCAAAAAGACACAAAACATGAAACTTGTTCTCTTGTAATTTCATGTATGAAGGTGATAATTAATTGTATTTTATTTTTGAATAAACACTTCCCGACCCCGTAAAATTTTCCACAGGCAGTTCCAGTAATTCCACACGTCTTTAACGGGACACTGTGCTGATCACACCTCATAAAAAGCCCCAACGCCAAACCCGTGCCTTGCATAAGTGAACACAATAAGCCTGCAAGTGCCAACAATGGGGACGTTTTGTTACCTGTATCCGCTCTTGTTGATGACAGCGGTGTTATTCTCAGGGGAGGGGAATAATTAACCGCTACAGCTCAGGTTACCTGCTGGACATGATAGTGGATACACAAGAAAACAAAACAAAACAAAACAAAACAAAAAGTCAGGGCCCAACCTCAAGCCCAAGGGCAGGTGCACACACGCACAGACTGAACTAGAGATTTATGGCGGCTTATAAATATTGTCATAGGCTTTGAAATGTGTCATAAAAATAAATGCACATTTTTTGTGTAATAAGGCTAAAAAACAAAATAAACTCGTATAAAAAAATTAACACATATTTTATGCTTAATTAATAGTGGGCTTTTTAAAATTTTGATATATTCATACAAAAGCTTTTCTGACACTACGAGACACGAGAACCTACTTTTTTTTTTTTCTTATTTTTCCTACCATTGAGATTATTCATATTTTCCAATCGATTTACTTTAAGGCGAGTTGTAGGTCTAAATTACACTGCTCGCCCATCTTGCAGCTGAAGGGAGCGTCAATTGCTTGGTGGCAGGCTAGTTTAGATGTCATTATTTCAACCATTATGTTGTTACAGTGACAGGCCTGTGCTAAGGAAAATCTAACAATCACTAGGCCTATTTCTACCCATCCGTGACAGGGAAAATAGAATATGGCTATGGCGTCTTTCTGCAGCCCATGCCAGGGAGGAGGTAAAAAAATCAAGCCTATTTTCGTCGTCTATTGTTGACAGTGAACAACAGGAGGGGACAAAACAGCAATTCTACGTTTCTTCCAAACGGTGGCCTGTAACCTTGAATCTTTTCTTTCTGTCTCTCTGCCTTTTCTTTCTCCCTCTTTCTTCTTTTTTAATATTATTTTCAGAGAAGAGCTCGCAATGCGCCTGGATCTTACCGAGGCCCGTGTTCAAGTAAGTGGCTCTCTGTTTTATCTGAAAAGAGGAGCCTGTGGCTTGTGGGCTAAATCAAATAGGGGGGGACAGCAGCAGCACCCTCTAATGTTTTATGTGCTCTATAAAATGTCCTTGATGCGCGGTGCTGGATAATAACCGGTGATATGCGTCACTGATTGAGGATCAACGATTACGGGCCAATTTGAGGCAGTAATTTATTACTGTAAAAATGTGTTAAATGGCCCCAGTCGCTGCGTGGGGAAGGTCTTTCCTGTTATTGAATGTTATTACACGCGGACGGGGGACGTTTTATTGGCAATTAAGGCGACGCTGGCGATTCATAAAAAGCTCACTTAGTGCAGGAGCAAACACTGTCTATATTCCTTGGATGAGATGGTGTTTGAATTCCCATCACAAGGGGACAGAGAGGGGGCGAGGCCGAGATGTGTGTGAGTGAAAAGATGTGTGTTTGTGTGTAAGAGAGAGAGGGGAAGGGAGGGATGGGGAGAGAGAGAAAGAGGGGAGGGCTAATGCTATTTGATTTCCCATTATGTGATTGCAATAGACCTGCATTGATCCGATGCTTTGCACTTGGGAGCGAATGAGAGACCATTAAAGGTGTTTGCTCCTCGCTCCCCCCTCCCAGTCCGCGCTCCCCCCCCGCTCTCTCTCTCTCTCTCCATCCCTCCCTCTCCCTCTTTGCCTCGCACTGAAAGCGTGGCTTGCATGTCGAAAGCCCGGGCTCATAACCAGAGAGACAGTTCAAACACGGTTGGGAGCTCCGGGAGGTTATGGCCGACGGTAAAACAACAGATGTCTCCTCAGGGGCCGTAGGTGAACAAATCACTTAACGGGCGCCATCAGGAGGTGATAAAAACTCATAAATTCCCGAGGGGCTGTGTAATGCTAAACAGCCCTCTGGGAATAATGTGTGTGTGTGTGTGTGTGTGTGTGTGTGTGTACAGTCCCTGTCGCTCAAGCTCGCTCGTTCAATCACTTTCCTCATGTTGACATTTTGCTCATTGTGAGAGCCCCGTGCTTCTGCAGTGCAAACTGGGCGACAGTGGATGCGTGGGAAAGTTAAATACTCTCTTGGATGGAAGTCACTTGTTCTACATTCTCTTAAGAATTTAATTTAAAGCGCATTAATTGTTATTGGAGCCAGTTCAGCGGTAATTTTCTGGATCTTTTGTTAACTCCGCTCTTAATTATCTCTCCCCACCCTGAAGCCCGTCTACAGGGACGGGGGTTTAATTAGACAGAAAGCAGATTTAAGGGACCTTGAGCGGCAGGGTTTACCTTCCATGTAATTACCGTTGACTTTTCGCCTGTTGGCCACCACCTGAACTAGACAACTATTACACTTCCCTGACACAACGTTCAATAGAGTCTAGTCCTGTTAATTACAAAGAAACATTGCGATGATGTTGACATGGAGTTATTTTGATCATTTATAGGATGACAGACTGAATAGTTGTGTGACTTGTCTCCAACTGAGCATCCCATCCTCTTTTCATTTAGAGAGAAAAGGCCTCTTAATGCAGCAAAAATGGCCCATTTATCTTTTGATTCAGCTGCATTTTATTTATACAACATGCAAATGGATTCTGATTTATTTGATTCTGCACTTTTCATCTTTCCTCTTACTTTTAACATAAGCAAAATGAAATGTGAGGGCTCATATTAATCTCTGACTTCCCTCTGCCCTCAGGTTTGGTTTCAGAACCGCCGGGCCAAGTGGAGGAAGCGCGAGAAGGCCGGGGTGCAGGCCCACCCGTCAGGCCTGCCCTTCCCAGGCCCCCTGGCAGCAGGCCACCCTCTCAGCCACTACCTGGAGGGAGGGCCCTTCCCTCATCACCCCCACCCTGCCCTCGAGTCCGCCTGGACAGCTGCTGCGGCCGCAGCCGCCGCCTTCCCGGGCTTGGCCCCACCACCACACAACGGCTCTGCACCACCCCTTGCCACCCCACTCGGCCTGGGCACTTTCCTGGGCACGGCTGCCATGTTTCGCCACCCTGCCTTCATCGGACCCACTTTTGGCAGGTAACTTGCACCCATGCGCAGACTTCCCTCGGACCCATACCTGATTTTTAAACTTATTTACACCATACCCTCTCTATCCTACCTATAGGACTAAACATTCATTCCCAGATTTGTAGGAAATTATTACAAATTTGCCATCAAGCACATGGAAGAAAAAATGCACAGCAGCATCCAAGCTTATAATAAATAAACTACTATCACATCATGCAACTGTAATAACTGATAGTTACAGTAATCCCCAGCCACATTGCATTACCATCTCATACTGTCTGATTATAAATATGTTACACTGTTATTCCCTCACAGTGGTGTGTAATCACTCTGTCAAATGCTTTGATAAATTAACTAAACGTGTGATCCTGCAAGACAAGCTGTGAGGAAGGGTGACGCTGCACACTCCATATGCCACAATTAGCTCCTCATTTGCTCTCAGCCTCTCTGTTGTACAGCATTATTAACCTCACACTCTCCATGTTATCCTTCACATTTTGAAAGTCAGCATACAATAGACGACATGGATCTGTTCAGGAGATTTAGGAGAGCAGCAGCAGTCAGAGGAAGAGGGAATAAAATGCATCTTAAGGAGGTGAATCTAATTAACAGGCAATGCATTTTTCCTTCTACTGCTGTTCTACAGATGTTCTTTTGAGCCAACATGCTCTCTAATGTAAGAACAAACTTTAAGATTAAAAATAAGACTTCTGTGCCATTTTGCACTGAGTGATTTTAAGCCGATTAACAGGTTTAGCACCCAAAGATGTTGCAGATTGATGAAGTTCCATCTTCTTTCAGGCTCTTCTCCAGTATGGGTCCGCTGACCAGTGCTTCCACCGCTGCAGCCCTCCTCCGTCAGCCAGCCCCTCCTGTAGAGAACCCCTCCCACGCTGGCCCCGTCCTCCCCGACCCGTCCTCTTCCTCCTCCTCCTCCTCCTCTTCCTCGGCAGACCGCAGGGCCTCCAGTATCGCCGCGCTGCGCCTCAAGGCCAAGGAACACTCGGCTCAGCTCACCCAGCTTAACATCCTGCCCACCGGAGCCGCAGGGAAGGAGGTGTGCTGAACACTCAACACCAGCTCTAGGCCTCCCCAGTCCCGGGCTTACGTCCCATTCCACAACACCCTCGCCCCCGCCCCCTTCAAAAACCCATTCAGACCTCTGGAGGCTGATGTCCTGATGTCCCCTTGTTCAACGATCCCTGTTACCTCATGTTTCCCCAACAAAATAGCACGACCAAATTCAAAAGAGCACCGACTAAAGCGTGTGTGTGTGTGTGTGTGATAATCACAGGTACTGTAACATTGTTTTAAACTCAATACACACACCTGAATGACAATCCATAGACTTCATTCATTTTTTCACTTTAATAACAAATACAGTATTTCACAGCTTAAAGCTTCCCTTTTTTTAGATTTCTAAACATTTCTTTACGCTTGGACAATAATTTAAACTTAAAATAAGACTCCATATAATTCACATAGACTATCAGAGGACTATAGTTTTTTTTTTTTAAGTCTTCATAATAAAGTGTACCATTCACAACAAAGAACAAAGTATGCGTACACACAGTGCCAGTGGATTAACAAAGTTCATTCACTTAAGTATAAAAATGAGGTACTTTTACTTTATATTTTCCATTAAAATTTGTAAAGTGAGTTCTTGTATTCACTCATTTTGCACATTAGGATTATATCTCAAGTACAAAACATGAGTTTATAGAATATCAAATATTGTAACAAATTTAACAACCCAATATTATGATTAAAATCAGATTTACCTCAACCAGGAAAACTCATCATTCAGATCTTAACAAATGAATTGATCAGTTATAATTATTCAGTATTGTAATATTGTCCCCAAAGGGGCCTTTAGAAAAAAAAAAGTAACTACTTTTGTTTTGGTTCTTCAAATAGTCTTCATTTTCTCATCATTTTTCTGTACTTCTGCTAAAATAAATTTTCAAGAGTTTTTT
>JAPXVT010000014.1:15628584-15638964 GCA_029823135.1 Acanthurus reversus | reverse complement strand
ATGTAAACCTGCTCTAGTAGTAACCAAGAATAAAATATGAACCCCAAAAAATGAGCATAATATGACCTCTTTAAAGTTTTACAGGCCAATAATCAAGAAAATTATGAACAGAGTAATAATTACAAACTGACCCCACAGCAAACATGACTACATGAACATGTGGTAGATATTCAGGAGGAACTATCAGGATTCTTGGGAGGACGAGGTTAATTTCTAAGCCTCGCCAGCCCTAATATGACCCCAAAAAATCTCCCAGTAGGAACACAAAAGGGCCTTCAGCACCCCACCCACCTTTTCCTATAATGAATAGCACTGAAAACTGCCACAGTATGTCAGATTTTGCTTCCTTCCAGTCAAGACTTTTACTATCATAGCTATGAGAATGTTCCCTCTGAAGCTGTTCACCAGCCCTGGCTGTCTTTACTCACAGACAGATCATGTTGAATGAAACCCAGAGGGCATTTTCAGAGTAACTTTAATCACCCAGCCAGCAGATTCTCAGCAACAAACAGCAGTGCCAAGCCTGGATCCAAAAAGCAAACTCTGGCATCTCGCTCCAGGTGAAATTTCTGAAATCTTTTTGAACTGCTCACTGGTAGTATAAGCATACATATCACAGCAGTTTCTGTATCGAACATATATATCTGGTATATATTTAGGATTACAGTCTGTGTTTACTACTTGGTCTGCTGAATGTGTCTCTGGTGTTTTGTCGTTACCTCAGTGGTTCCTGCATTTGATGATTTGTATTAAGATTTTCTCATAAATGCACACGTTTGGCTAATTTGCTGAAATTCACTTACAAAATTTAATTAACTTTAATCAAATTGAAAAGTAAATTGTCTCTAATTGTCATTAGAGCTGCCACGATTAACTGAATGATCGATGATCGATAGAAACTTAATTGCCAACTATTTTGATAGTCGATTAATCATTTCAGTTATTTTTCAAATAAAAAAGTAAAAAGAATTGCTGATTTAGCCTCTTACATGTGAACATTTGTTGCTTTTCTATTTCTTTTATGATGATAAATATGGAGTCTTTGTGTTTTGGGCTGTTGTTTGGACAAAAGAAGCAATGTGAAGAAGTCACACTGGGCTCTGGGAAATTGAGATGAGCATTTTTCATACTTTCTTGACATTTCATGGAATAAACGATTAATCGATTAATCAGAAAAATAATCTGCAGATTAATCGATGATGAAATTAATCGTTAGTTGCAGCCCTAACTGTCATTCTCTTTGTACTGGGGGTTCATAAAATCCCCATCCATTGTAAATGTGAAGAGCTATATAGTTATATATTTGAACACTTGTAATTACCAAATGGACAACAAAGCAAATGTTTGTTGGCAAACATGTTTTTTACTCCAACATCTCAACTCGAACACAAAACTGCGTGCAGCCTGGCATCCTCTTATTATTTTGTCTTTCAATGACCCTGAACATATGCGAGCCCAAACTGACAAGTCGACGGCAGGAGATCATCCAGAAAAGTTTAATGAAATTTGAACTCCAGTCTGGTGCAAAACCTTTTAGAATGATGGCTGAGAATTGGATGACAGTGGGAGGTGACACTGTTCTATTCTAACTTATCTCCCCGAGCTAACAGTAATTTCTATCACACACGTAGATCAAGCAGAACCATTGACTAAAACACATGGTTTAAACAAAGCAAGTGCACAGAATTAGACTGAATGGGGGGGGCGACAGAGCAACATCTCATTACTGTATATTTCAGAGGAGGAGCGATGTGGCGGAAAATATCTGCGGCTGCAAAAAATTAAAGAGATTCCACTACTGCCAAATTACAGTCAAATGACATACCGACATTCACATTGGAGTTTTCTCAGCTGTGCCTTGTTGAGTATCAGCCAACTCTCACACCAGCATCTCTCAGTTAAACAGGCACGGAGATGGATGGGGAAGGGAAGTTGGACGGATAAGTGTGTGTGAACATCTTCTGGAGATATTTTCTCTCTCCCTGGGAGGCGTTCCCAGAGAGAACCAGAGGCGGCTGGCCACTGCTACACTTCTTTCTGGGAACATCTGCTTTACGTGGGTATTTGTTCTTGTGTATTATTGTGCAATGGGTCCTTGTGACAAGTTTTGCAAACACAACAAGCCACAATATGTTTTTAAAACCAAATAATAAATGTTTCAGTTGTTTTAGCTTACACTCATTTCACGTATAACCATGGTAATGTTAAAGGTGCAGTTGGTAACTTTGTGGTAAACAATAACTTTTTTGTGTTCTATTTGGAAAAAATGTCATAATACCCATAGAGAGCTATCAGTAAGTGTCATGGTCTGAGAGTATCACCAGAACTCTGTGTTTTCCCATCATGCCTCTGTATTCAGGATTAATAAAAATCCTATCACCACTATTCTATTTGCACAATCAGTGATGCTCTGTGTACTCTCTGTCCTGATTGGCCAGTCTACGCTGCGCTTCTTAGCGACAGGTGACATCGGTATGAGCTGATTAGCTATTCATGCCTTATGCTCTGACTCGCCTCTGTGGACAACAGAGTGTCTGCAAGCGACACCATCAGTCGGCTCAAGCTCGAGCTGAGACAGACCAGTTTACTCCGCTGCAACTGTTTTGTCTCGGTTCAAATTGGACTTAAGAGAGAGAGCAATGACAAAAGAAATAAAACGGGAGCTGGCGCAAACAGCTGCAGCGAAGTTGCTTCCCAAAGAGTCTTATGCTACAGCTAACGTTAGCTCGTTAGCAGAAGTAACTAAACCGCCTTTTTTTTTAAATATACTGCATACAAAATAAAACACACTGCAAAGTCAATTCACAGCAAAACTGTCTCTGTTTTTCTTCTTGTCCAGGTAACTATTTCTCACAGTGGGTACTTAACAACACATTAAGTCAGTGCATGTTTAACAAAAAGAACGAGTTAATGGGTAATAATCCATCTCAGACCCACCTGCTCAATAACAGTCTTCAGCCACCACTGAGGGCCCATAAGAGTGATGGCAGCAATGATCTTGGCATGAAGCACACCAAGAGCCCAGTCCTGTACATAACACAGAGCTCAGTGGGTGAACATTGATAATAGGAACTGGGAATTTCGTGATAATCACGAGAAACAAAAATGGTCAAACAGAGTAAGGAGAGAAATCGAACACTATGCCAACACATCAATGAATCACTAAGAGTCACGAGAGACAAGAGAGATGGAAATAAATAAATAAATAAATAAATACTTAAAAAAAAAGAGACCAATAAGACACATTTCCACCATCATACCTGCCAAGGGTAGAAGAGGGGTGTTTGGTCCAGGGGAACCCTGAGCGGAGCCACAATGACCAGTTCAAACAACAAGCCGAGCAGCAGCGGGATGACTCCGGCGACCAGCAGAGCTACAACCAGCGTCTTCAGAATCTGCATAAACAAAGCAGTAAAAGGTACAAAGCCGCCACAGCGCCAGCAGAGTTACTGGCTTGAGCAGAAGCTATAATATTGAGATATTAACACCTGGTAAACTGAGGATAATGACCTTGTAATAAGCATCAAACCACTTAACAAAACACTGCAACAAGTCCAGCTCTTGACAGTCTAATTGCTTGAAATAGAGTAATTAATTATTGTACAACTCTGCTGCCCAATTTTGGTGTTTGGCAACAATACAGACACCCACCATGAGCGTCCACTCCTGGACTTTGTGCATGATGACTGTGCGTCCCTGGGGCATCCAGGCCAGCAGCACAGTGACTCCACGGATAGACAGCCAGCACACATACAGGCCGCAGGCTGCTGTGTACAGCTCGTGGATTTTAGAGCTTCCTGTCCAGAAGGACATGAGCCAGCGCCCGGTGAACACTGAAACACAAATTTGACAAAACAAACATGAACTCTGTCCAACATTTTCCAACCTTACAGTGATACTCATGCCTGGAAGTGAATTACTGTTCAAGCTAGAACTTAAAAAAGAACGGCTGAAACAGCAGAGGCATGCACGTATATAAATAGATCGACCCTTTAATTATGGTTTGGGTGTGGGTCTGCAAAGCACAAAATTGCTGGTTGTGCTTTATGCCACCGCATCTCACCTGGTAGAGTTAGGCACACCAGACTGGCCACCAGCAGAGTAATGCACATGAACGCTATGAGCAACACAATCTGTAGAAAAGAGGACACAAGTTTTACAATAAAAATAATTGTAGTTAACTAATACAGCTTCTTCTCTCTCTCCAACAGTAGAAACTTGTCTATACTGTATTTTACAGAACTACAATTTAAAGATATAGGAAAATTAGAACAGTGCACATCTAGATGAAAGCCTTTAACATGATGGAGGAGGAGTGTAATAACTGGGAGTGGAGATGTATGGGCTCAGATTTACAGTAAGTGGTACCTATGGTGTTGGGACATTTCTAAATTTGTGTGGGAAACCCCAAACCATAAATACTAGGTGGCCCTTTCTTGTTTTAAAAAGAAACTATTGAAAAGCGCCTCCGGCTTCTATTTCCAACAGCTACAAATGATAACACATTTAGACAAACACTAACTTCATTTTGAGCATGATCCGTTAGTAGAGTATATTAACTTCGGCATGAAAATCTTGTGCTTCCGATTACAGTCTTCTCCACTGTCTTACTAATTAAATACACATTGTGACTGTGATTTTGCAGGCTATAGTAACAAGGACAACACTGCTAAATTTCATATGCAAACTGTAGTCCATGCATGTAAGAACTTCTAACTGGAAATCAAACAAGTGCAGAAACTAAACTAATAATTTAAAAAATGCCACAGTAATACAACAGAAAATTCCCCTGGTCAAGTTTCTCACCCTGAATGGGAAGCGAAGGGGTCTGTGGTAAGGCTGGAATCCCACTGGCCCCCCTTGCTGCAGGATGGCCTGATGGGCTGCATGCAGCCCCTCCCCGACAGCTGGTGCAGGGTTATTATTGTTGTTTTGGTGACCAGGAGGAGGATTGTTATTATTGTTGTTCACAGGCTGGTTGGCATCGTTGTCCTCCTGCTCCCCGAGGAGGTAGGAGTGGAGGTCTCTGTGAAGGTAAAGATGTGCTCAGATAACAGTTCATCTGAGAAGATTCAGGGGCTGAGTGAGAAAATGTGTGAGGTGAAGTCATGAGAACAGCTTGAAGAACATAAAATAGGTTCAACCTTGTTGACTTACAATAAGTATCCAGCACTAACTGTCCAGGCTCTGACCAGGCCTTTGAGCCACTGGCGTGTGTGACCCTGCTCCAACAGAGCCGGCAGCACAACCTGAAGCAACAACAGCTCCAAAGACAGCTCGCTGACCGGAGCATCACTGAGGAGAAAGAGGTGGACAGGGTCAGAAAGAGCCATTTCACCAGCCTGTGTGCAAGGACGTGAACTGCGTAGATATACAGAAATGCTCTTGTGCTTCTGTTCACAGTTGATCTGACAAAGAATTCTGATTTCTGAGTATCTGATTAATCTTGTTCCTCGTTTTTTAAAATCAGTCTTTCACATCAGCAACATGGACAATATTTTCTCTTTTGATTGAGATCCAAGGTGGCAAGCTGTTGTGGCTATCTGACTGTGAGAGAAACAAAGCAGCAGCTTTCATACAGTTTACTAATAGGTGACCAATAAAAGTTTTTAGTCGGCTGGTTACCTGTAGAGCATGACGTTGTACGGGAGGAAGGTAGGCAGCAGTAGTTTGATCAGCCTGATAGGGAGCCACAGCATGAGCAAAACAATTGAGCCGAAAACCACCACAGACAGGATGAACCGCCGCAGGTGTCTGTAGATGGGCAAGTGAATCATCTCCTGCACCGGATTAAAATCTGGGTCATTGAGGTTTCTCAGAAACCACAGCACTCCCGGCCGCAGCACCTGACAGACAAGAAATAACAAAATGTTGGAGAAAAATCTGTTTTATATTCATGTTCTTTTTTTTTTATCATAAGCAAAAATGCAAGAAGGCATGTCGTCAGATCTCACCTCTCTCAGCAGAAGGATGAAGGACGCGAAGTAGAAGACGTAGACCATTCCCACAAGCCAGTGCAGGAACATGGTGGTACCAGGGGCTGATTTAAAACTCAACTCTCGGTCTTTCAGGGAGGCATCGAACATCTCCTGCAGGATGAGAAAAGTAACATGTGACATTAAGGACAGCATTTAGACTGATTCCTATTCAGTGTTATTTCTTAAATGATAAACGCAGTTGGCTGGAAAACAAAATGTGTTATGAGTAACATTTGCAGGTGCCAAATGCAACAGACTACAGTACATGCAAGATGGAGAATTCCTCCACTGTTGTTGGAACATGGTGCTTTGGTGCTGTTATTCCAATGTTTAACCTTTAGTTAGGATTGAATTTTTATTTCATGTCCTATTGTTAAAGACAACCTCTAAAAATGGCGTCATATCAGATCTCAATTTAGCTTCAGAAGCTCAAACTTAAATGATCAAGACAGCTACCTGCACACAGTCCATTTTCAGGCAAATTAGATTCATTTCACGGATGAGCAGCTGCAGAGCGTGAGGGACACAGTTCCCTTCTGCTGTGTAAGCCGCCCCCCCTGCTCTCAGGCAGGTTGTTTGGCTCGGGGCTTGGGAAAACAAACCCACAATGGGCTAAAATGTGTTACATGGGTGGGCAAGCTTAGATGGCCACTCGAGGTGGAGAGGGACTTTGTTTCTACGTCGCTTTGACAGTCAGCGCCAAAACTAAGAGAGAAAAAACTTGCTGACGCACGGAGACTTGCAGAAAAGAGGAGTGTGAGCCAAAACACAGAAGCATATGTGACTCTCTCCAAATGGCCAAGACAGTTTGTTTCCTTTTTTTGTGTTGGTAAACGTATGAACCGTCTCTGCGCTGAACAGCCCTGTTAAAAGTCACTTCAATCGCTGCGTGAAAGATGCTTCAACAGAGTAAAGAACACCACTCTAATTTTAGCAGATTATGTTAAAATAGGATGTAAGCATCAACTGAAATATCAAAGGACGATTAGCTGTCACTGACACTGCAGGAACCATTTGAGACCGGCGAAACACATGGATACCATTTCAGAAAAGCATTTGTCACTCTAAAATATAGTGCTGTATCCATACCTAAATCAGCCAAGGACAAAAAATATAATTTACCTTCCTATTACCACTAATAAACTTTGGTTCCAAATCTCAATATTACACTCGTCTCACTAAAAAATGCATGCAAGTGTGAGGAGATGGAGCTTTAAAAACAGGAATGGGACTGTTTATCAGAGTGAATCACAGAGAGAGTCTTACCAAAGAGCAGATATCAAGCCACCAGCCACAGATGAGTGGAAATACACCAATTTCCACCACAACCAGCAGAGAGACCTGTAACGAGGCAGAGCTGCAACGATTAGTCGATTTATTCATTAGCAGATCAAAAGAAAAATTAGCTGCAAACTATTGTGAAGCAAAACTGCCAAAGACCTCCTTAAATGTGAGAATTTGCTCTTTTCTTATTGTCATCTTAAGACAAAGCAACCTGAAGATGCCACTTTAGACTGCAAAAAATTGTGATGAGCTGAGCTAAAGCCTCAATTTAAAGCCAAAAATCTCTATAAAAGGTTTTGTAATACATAATTAGGGTATGTTTGTCATGAAATATTTACATTACGTGGTTTAAATTACATGAATTGTGCATGACTGAGGAAAAAATGCTTTAGATTCAGCGCCAAGTTCATGTAGTAAATCTGAGTAAACGAATATCTCTGCCTAATTTTACAAGGAGCGGTGCCTGCGTGAGTTCCACCGAGCAGAAATGCACTTAAAGGCGTCACCTTGACAACGATGTAGCAGACTCCCAGGAGACGTCGGGAGCGCTGGAACCTGACCAGAGCAGCCAGTCCCTGAGACAGCCATTAAGGATCGACGCTGCTTCCACATTTACACCCGCACAGAGCAAACACAACACATTTCATGTCTTTTTTTTTGTAATAGTGAGACAATACAGCCTCAGGCTTTACTTTTCAGAAGAATGCAGGGGATTAGTATTAGATGGAAGGATACGTGACAGAGGATGAGGGTCATGGCCAGCAGTATGTACCCCACTATGGTTGTGATTAAGCCTTCAAAGTGGGAGGCTTGCACCTGAAGAAAAGTACAAAGTTGCAGTCAAACATTTAATCATAGCTAGCTACACAATACTGCAAAATAATGAAAGAAGTTTCTTACATATTCCTCAAAGCCAAGACCCACGACAGAAAAGTGTCCAATGTGGTAAGGACAAAATGCTGAATGAGGGGAAAAAAAGAGGACAATTATGCTTTAGTGGCTTAAATACTTGGAGAGAACTTTACCTACCAGTCTAGGATATGAGTATGACGGAAAGGATCAGGATCATATAACTGCACAGTATTTCACTTTTATGATTTGTTTGATTTTTGGTTTTGCATGCTGGAGGATCACAGCGGAGACAGGATTTTGAAGCTTTATTGTGTTTAAATGCTTCTTGATAGTAACTGATAGTATTAACCACCGAGCAGGTTCAGCCAATGACTCAGTCTGTAAACTTATGATGCATGTTTAAGTCTACTCACCAAAGACCAGGATGAAGAGCGTGTTAAGAGACACTACCCAAAAAACATGCTCCTACAAGACAAAGACAAAAATTACAAACCCATCGTTGAAAATATTCTTCTGCTTTAAAAACACATAACTGGCAATTACGGATATAAAGACTTACCAAAAATACCAGTGAACCATCCAGGCCCAGCATCTAAAGGGGAAATTGGAAGATTTTAGGTGTTTCATGTGCATAGAATTATAGCACAAAAAGAAAAAATTCTGATAAGAGTTTTGTGAACGGGGTAATATGGATGCAGATCAGTAACGTCATGCAGTTACCCTTTCCCAGGTGAGCTCCTCCGCCGCTCTGTCCCACTCCAAAGCATTCCAGTTCATGTCATCTACAGAGAAAGATTTTAGCTTGAAGACTGAAACATTCCCGGCTTAAAAAGTATCAACATTAACAGCCTAAGACTGATACCCCACCCCCCTACTACACACACACACACAGAAAAATAATTCTTAAAAAGCTGGTTATTGTTGCATTATTAAAGCTGCTCTGGGTAATTCTGTTGGCCCTGAACAGCAGAGCAACCGTTACACGGATCCTCCGCCGCATTACTTCGGCTGTGCTGACACCCCACAGCTATAATAATGCATAATACAATCACAATTCATTATAAGCTCCATTTTTGCCTGGCCTGCTGCAAAACCAGTCCATTTACCACGTTAGAACAAAACAAATGAGCGTGATATGAGGGCTGGCGGGTGGCGTTTTGACACGTCCTTGTATCATTCTCAAATTAATTGTGATGCCGTGGCAAACTGACAAATGAGACCATTGTAGAAACTATTTGTCTGCTCTAATGCCAGTGGTGCTGTTTGTTCTGGTGTTTCTCGGTGTTTTTTTTCCACAACCCCTGTTGTTCTCTGTTGCAAAAAACTGCTGCCTCATCATCTCTCTTGTTTGTTCGAGACGAAAAACACTGGAAACGCTTTTTTTCATGACGTTCTGCCCCATTTCATTTGTGCATGAACTGCACTTTCTAAGTGTTTCGTGATGATAAGCAGTTTACATTTTGTATGCTGAGACATTCCAGTGAATCTCCATTAAATCTTAACAGGTTGAACACAATTTGAAATGTGATGGTCGGACAGACAGGCTGTCTGCCATTCTTGAAGATAATCACTGTTTTTTTCCCAATTCTCACATATCTCTATAAATAAACTTTACAGCCTGACAACTCATCTTACATCACTACTGACCAAAATCACAGCTATATCTGCCAGAAATAACTTGTTTTACATCAACATCTCATACTAAACCGAATAACTGTCCCTTTTTGAATTCCAACCTTGTGCTCCATTGTTGGGGTCTGCATCTTCAGCTGCTGCTCCCTCCTCTTCTTCAAGCTCTTGGTCATCACCCTGGTCTGGCGGGACATCTGGGGGCTCGGGCTCTACTTCGTTCTGGGCTGGCGGGTCAGCAGGGGCTGGCTGAGCCACAGGGGGCTCATCAGCTGCTCCCTGGCCTGCAACTTGGGCCTGAGAGTGAAGGGAGAGGATGCATCGCCTTAATATGAGAGATGACAGTGAAGGGGATTTTTCTGTGTATGCATGTGATTAAGACTGCATGCACAAGTATGTATGTCAGGGAAGGAAACTGCAGAGTAGATTTATAGGTTATGATCGGATATGGTATTTTAATTATGTACACAGTTATACAACACAGATAATATCTTTTATATATTCTCAGAAGGTAGTGTAATTGAGAAATTTTTTTTCCTTTTTAGAAATTAAAGAAATTGCTTTTCCTGATTGGCTATCAGTCAAGCAAAGTACCTCATTCGCTTGTCCGGCTGCATTAGGTGGTGGTGGTTGGTGT